>VZRU01019388.1:42849-60950 GCA_013398155.1 Pedionomus torquatus | reverse complement strand
GAGCGAAATTGGTGAGGGAAGGCGGCTGTATTATTCCCTAAGCTGTTACCATCCTGGACCAAAAAAAAAAACAAAAAAACGTCGAAATCGTATCTATTCTTCGCATGTAATTGACCGGGGAAACGTGGATCTTACATGGTCACGTTTCCTTTCCTCCTTTCACAAAACAGGAACGTCATCAAACGCATTGGCAGCTTGTACAGACCATTGTGGATGGCGAGGCAGCCAGGGCTCTACCAGCAATTGCAGGGACCTCCTTTTGATGCATTGGACGAGGCTTCTTCTTTCTCTCCACCACCGTCCCCACCTTCATTTTCCTCCCCTTCTGTCCTCCTCCTCCTCTGACTGTTGTTCTCTCTCACAGGCATTGACATTCAACCATCGCAAGTCTGTCGCACTCTCGCTGGCAGGGGGGAAAAAAAAATCGGAGCAGATAATTCTCTTCTTCCTCCTAAAAGGCTGGGATGGAGCACAATGCGCCAGACACACGGGGCAGCATGGCTTATTTTTCGTGCGGCTCCTACCGCTTTGGCAACATCGAGCTGGTCGGTGTGTGCCTGTGTGCTTTTCTCCCTCAGCAGCAGCCTCCTCTCCGCTCTCCCATCCGGCTTGCCGTGGTGATGTTGCTGTTGCTATCTCCCTCGGATGCAATGGGGAAGGCAGGTTGTTTGCAGTGCAAGCGGGGATTTGCAGGAANCCAGCGTCCGCACCGCACCGCACCGCAGCAGGCGGCCCCGCCGCCTGAGAGCAGCCGGAAGGCAGCGAAACCTCTGCGCTCCGGCGTCTTTCCAGGCTGGTTTTCACCTCCCAGCCTTATTTCTACTGGAACAAGTGAAGTTTCAGGGGCGGGTGGCAGCGGTCGAGTGTTCGGCCGTTTCTCGGGCGATGGTGCCTGCTTTACAGGTTCCCAGCAGGAAGCCCAATCCCACTAACAAACTTTTCCCTAGCAGATTAATTAGTTGCAGAGGATTTCATGGTTTAATAGCTATGATAATCAATATTTTTTCATTTAGCTCCAGCAGCGCTTGCTCACTGATAGATTTGTTTTGTTTCAGTAGCGTATATTTCAGTGGAAATGTGGGTTCCTTGTAGCCCAATGAGGGGTAAATATGACTGAATTCTATTGCTTAATTAGAGATTTGCTGAAAGTAACCAATGGCAGCCAAAGCTGATAGTTTTTACTCTCTTCAACCTATTTGAAAATTTCAAGTAGCAGCTGCTGGAGTCCATCAGCTTTTCTCTGCAAGCATCAGCACAGGTGGCTTTCTCCACATTGTCCTGCTATACATGTCATGTAGTCCCATCCAGTCTTTGAATTTAGGGAGAATGTTAGCTCCCCACTGGGACCTTGTCCTTGCCATGCCAGCTGGAACAGCTGACAAAGGTTTGATGTGGACCAAAAGTATTAATGATACAGATGATCTGAAGGCTTCTAGTCTATTCAATGTCAGTGCAATGTCTCAGCTCAGGGACCGGTGAACAGTCACCAGATGGGACATACTTTTGAGTGACATAGAGCTGGGCCCGAGTGTGACATCATGTCAACGCCACTGAAATTTCAGCCTCCTTAATTTGGTTTCTCCATTGGGTTTCCTCAAACTCCTGCTTCGATAAGATACAGCATGCAGCAATGCCCAGGCTGGGTTCTGTAGCTGGTCTGTGCATGGCATCTTCGTTGGTAGTGATGCAAGAGTTTCAGATGACAGAGAACCTAATGTGACTCAAAAGTTGTGCTGGGCCCTAGACAATTTGAAATTGTTTCCCTTAGAATAAGACGTGACATGCATAAACCACTGTGCCATGATCTGCAGAGGAATCTATGTTGTTACCTAATTAAAAAGGGAGCAAAACTTATTATTCGCTACAGGAAAATGAAACCAGCACATGCAATTAATTTCCAGCAAATAAATTACACATTGGGATGCTCTAAAGCTAAATCATTCATCACTGCAGCCTGCCATTTCTTAGAAAAGCTGGGCAAATTTGCCAGTGTGGCTCTCTACAACATATTTCAGGCTTCTTAGAATTTCACATGTGTCTAATGGGGTCATTAGAGAAATAATAATAATGGAAAGAGCATTTAGGGACTTCCTGAGCATGAGACAGGCTGGCTTGAGGCTGAGGTTCTGTGCCCATGCTCCAGGATGGCTTTCCACTGCCCCCTGCTTTTTATTGCCCTCATCTTACTGTCTTGATGTCGCCAACATTTTTAGAATGGTTCCATCAATATCAGAATTGGAGAAAAATATATTGTTGTCATCCTTTGCTCGTGTAAAGCATATTTCATCCTTCCCTCCTGGTTTGTTTTTTTCAGAAAGGATATGCTCAGGGTAGAGGAGATCTTTGTATTATACTCTGGGTTTTAATGTATGGGCTGTGTGCCCAGAGAGTTGAATGGCTGATAAATGTGACAAAATAAGTAAAACAAATAATAAATCGGAGATGCTCCATATGCTTCCCAGAGGTGAGTGGTGATTATTCCTCTTTTGGTGTAAACAGGACAGCAGAACATGTTTTCACACTTGGATGATGCATTCAGGTCCCTTGGTATGGATCGAGGTGCATTGTTTAAAATGCTTGCACTGGAAAGAGTTCATACTTTGGTGAGATCCCAGCAAGACTAGGGGACTGTTGGGAGGCCAATGCAGCCTTCCTAGCTTTGCTTCATGGGAAGCAACATGCAGCAAATGATGGGCAACACCTTCTACTTTTGAAGAAATGCCTGTTTCTTGGAGTTATGATGCTGTGTCTCTTGAGCCCACTAATAGTCACGAGGGAGGAAACATATGGGCAGCACTGGCTCTAGCACACACTACCCTTGCCCTCCTCAGATACAGAAGAAGGGGGGAAAAAAGCATAGATCCATCTGCTGCGAGTGGAGAACTGGTTCCTCTTGACTGGTTGCACCTGAGCTACTGACTGGGAAATCAGAAGGGGAGATGCCCACGCATCTCAGCACAGACCTGCACGCCTGTTTGTTACAGATCCTTTATCAAGATGGACTGACGTGTCAGGCTGCAGGTTGGTCTCATGGCAGATACTCTAACTCCTGTCTTCTAGGGCAGAGTGTGGGCCTGTTGGCCCTTACCACCTCAGCAAAGAAGAAAAAAAGTATTACTGTTTATATAACTTCTCTTCACCTCTTGGTACAACCATCACTCAACACAGTGGGTGAAGAAAGCAAGAAAGAGGGTGGCTGGAGCTGCAGTGACGCATGAGCTGCCTACATGGTGGTCTGATACAAAATCGTATCAGAAATCTTTTTTTTTCCCCAATGTTGTTAGTTCAGAGGTTTTTAAAATGGCAGAGACAGTAAGAAGGCAAATGCAAGCAGGAAAACTGTGTGTGGACTGCAGCTGAACAGCTTGAACACAGCACACCAGCCGTTGTGCACCAGTATGTGAGAGACAGACAATGGAAGTGCTGATGTGGACAGCCAGGATCAGAGAGCCAGAAAGCTGCCAGAGAAACATCCCTTTGTGTTTTCCATTTCTCAGGAAGTAAACAGCTACCTAATCCCATTTTCGTGCCCACCTACTCAGTCAATAGCTGCACTGTGCCTCCTGCTCCACTTACAGCTCCTTAATGGTGCAGAGGAGCTTTGATTGCCATGGTGTGGGCTCCATCCCTCTGGCAAACCATTACTTAAATCCAATCCATCGAAGGTTCCTATTGCTCTCTCAGTGATGGGGAGCTGCTTATCAGCTGAGTACCCTCTGATTGCTTGTCACAGCCAGACTTCCTGGTTCTTTTTCCTGGATGGAGATATTAAATAAATCTCAAGTGATGTAATTACCATAACTCAGTTGGCGAAGCTTGTGGGCAGACACAGTTTGGGGCTGGAGGGAGCTCGATCACATTTTCTTTGGTCTTTCTGGGCAGTGGCAAATGTGCCGATGCAAAGGATGCTGCTGCTGGGAAGCCAGGCTCAGCAAGTGGAGGTTATGCATCCTACAAGCATCCAGAAATAATCCATGTATTGATTGGAACGATCTTCTCATGGAGATCAGAAATAATTTCCAGAGAGCTGTGCCTTGATATCTCTGGTGCTTTGGGCTGGAGCAAAAAGCATGTTACTCTGCATGCAAGAACTCCCTGTGCTATTGCTTTCTCTCCAAGCAAGGACTGAGTTTCCACTCACTCTCTTCCTGCAAGGATCATGGTCTGCCTGTGAGCTGATACACAGCAATTTTTTCTGCTTCCATGGCAGCTTGTTCTGCCTCTGCTAAGGGAAGAGACGGAATTGTTCTTTTCTTGAAAAACCAGGCAGGTCCCACAACACGAGCCCAAGCAAAGAAGTACAACTACATGTATTTTTCCTTGGGTTTAGTAAGAAATCAAGGTCTTTGTTTTATTGAGTTTTCTTTCCAAGCAGTCTCAAGCCAATCAATGTGCAGGAGTATGTGAGAGAGACAATATAATTGCTGATGAGGACAGCCCCCACCTTTCCTCCTGTAGGATTTGGATTTCAAATTCAAAGTTGCAAAGCTACAGCACTCCTCTTCCGGACTAGACAACCCCAAACATAGAGCTCTCCTGGTAACAAGTCCTACACTAACTCCTACAAATGGAATTCCTTGTCCCCTTGGGTGACTAGTCAGAACTGTGACTTGAATAGAGCAGCTGCAATAGATGGTGCATTTCAGGATATCTTCAGAAGGCATTTAGCCAAATGCTGCGTGGTTTTAACTATCCAGGAATGCAGTAACTGTAATGAAATCCCAAACTTAAAATGCCCCAGAATTTAGACATTAAAAAAAAAAAAAAAGAGAAAGCACAGATCCCTTGGATAATTCCACTACTCTCCTGAGTCGAGTCAAATTTGTTTCAAGTCTCTAATTGCATTCTCAGATGTATGTTATTTTAGTGACATGCAACAGTCCTAGAGCTAGCTCTCACTTGTCTGACATGGGATCTAGAGAGAAAACACTGGTATTAAGCTCATCAGAGGATGATCCTGAGAGATATGCCATGCTCTCCAAGTCAAGGTGAACTGAGAGGATCTAGCATGTCATCAGGCATTTGCTTCACTACCAGGGTTCATGATCAGACACAGGAACACTGAGGATATTCCTCTTATCATCATGATTATACTATGGCACAATACTGCCATACTCAGCTTAAGAAAACAGAAGCAACTCTGCACTGGAAGACTGAATGTCTGTCCTTAGGAGGACCTGTCTGTGGCACAAAGGGGTCACGTGTGGAGACATGCCAGGATGTCCAGGAGATAAATCCTGTGAATCCTGCATTGAGCTGAGATCCCTCTTGAACTACAACTCTGCTTCAGTGTAATCAACAGCTTGAACATTTCAGACTTTCCTCAAATTCTTACAAATCCGTATCTTAGGATTTAACATCTTAGGCTGCCCAGATAACTTCCTCAGGTACAGCAGCTTGTTTCTGGATCAGCAGGCAAATACACACATACTGCACAAGGACAATGCAGGGAGTGAAGCCACTTACAAGCCAGATAATCTTCTTAGTTTCATCAGTAGTAGATGAACTTCCATGTTGGCAGAGGCCAAGGACCAGACATGAGGAGAAGACCATTTTAGGTATCTCCTAAGTGAGCCTCATTGCATGTACTGGGTCTTGAGAAGGGAGGGGACACTGGAGGTCAGAGAAAGGCACACAGTGAAGAACACTATAGGAGGACATCCCAGTTTTACCCTGTGCTAAAGAAGCACCCACAACATGCACCAGCTCCACATCATTTTCACAGCAGGAACAGTCAGTAGGTTTCCAGATCTGCCTGGAAATTCCAGGTACAAAACACTAGTATAACCCCACAGCCTGTTAAGATACTGTGTTGCCTCACTCCCTTGCCCTGAATGTGCTCCAGTGCACATCAGAAGCACAGGAAAGCTCCCAACTGTCGCTAATACGTGTGTGAAGATTTCACTGGCAGGTATCACTCTCCCTGGTGACTTCTCCCCACACCTTTGCACAGAGGACAAGTGCAGTATCTGTCGATGAAAGTACCGAGGGCTCCATCAGGAAGAGATAAGGCAGAGATAAGAGACTAAGTGTGGATTTAAAGGCAGGGCTGTTGGAGATGGAGTGCTGCCAGCGATGAAAGCAGAGAGGAATGGAAGAGCAGTGAGTGGGGAAAGTTAATGGATTTATACCACTGGAAACAGGAGTTGATTTTTGACCCTCGCACCTCTAAGAAAGGTCCCCCAACAGTGTATCATTATCCCGAAAGGAAGTTTTTGCCTTGCATATGGTCCAGATGCAGCATTTAAAGGGAGTTTTAGCATGGCATTGACACACTCTGCCAGGGCTTCAGGAGCATATGAAGTGAGAGACTGTTATGTCCAAGCGATGGCCTAGATCTACCGCTTCCTAATAGACTTCCTGTTAATTAAAGGGAGATTTCAAAACCATACAGATTTTCCTGGTGAGATAATTAATTGATCTAGAAGTTTATGTAGTTACAGAGTTTTGTAATTACATTTTATGGTGGGGGGAGCATTTTAGGAATGAATGCTGCTGGGTGCCGAACACCTCCATGAAGATACCCAGTACCTGGTTTTCCCAGTGGGCTGAACCTTCCCTGCTGGAAATCCCCTCTGGTCCTTGGGGTCATACAGCTTTTAATGACTTAGCCCCACTAGAATGAAGTATTCGGTCTCACAGCCCACAGAAGGAAACCCTCTAAAGCTCTTGCTTCTGAGCTGGTGTCTGCATGCAGGCAACAATTCCCTGCTGTTGAAGGGGCTTTTCCTTCCAAACAGGTTTTAGCTCTCTCTGTGGATAGTTTTTTAACCTTCAGGTCAGATGCAGGTGACACTGGTGATGGCCTCACTTTGCTACCAGCCCTTGACACTAACGTGGTTTCTCTGGATCTTCCCCCCAGAAAAACATTTGGTCTCATTCAAGAAGAGGGGAAAAACACAAGCCATTAGACCCAGGAAACACTTCCTTGTGTTACCCCCAAATTCACTGCCCTGTAAGGGCATGAAAAAATTCCTGGCCCTGAAAACACTTACTCTAGGTAGGAAGAGCTACAAGCCCTTTGATTTGCACAGGGAAACCAAGGCACAGGCAGGCAAAATCCCTCATCCAAGTCAGCAGCAAAGCACTATACAAGGACCTATTTTACCTCATAGCAAGACTCTCTTCTGAGAGCAATTTGCACATCCTTGTGTGAAGAGCAAATAAGCACGCCAAACAAATCACTCCCTTNCCCCCCCCCCCCCCCCTTACCCCCCCCCCCCCCCCCCCCCCCCCTTTCTTTACAACAGAATAATCACACAATCTTTGTTCAGTGGAAGTTTGACTGCTGCTGTTTATTGCCCCCTGGAAATGGGATGACAACAGCCCACGGCTCCTTCACAGCAACTCACAAAGGTCTCCTGAGCAGAGAATTACGCCCATTGGAGGCAATAAACAGCAGGAACGGTAGAGTGACTAAGCACCAAAGATTCTGCACTTGTGTAGAAACTAGCAGTGAGAAGGAGGAAAGGATGCCCTGGAGGATAGATAGTGCCTTAGGCAAAAGTTTCCAGCATCTTCTGAAAAGAAAGGTTTCCACACAGAAGACACAGGCCAAATCTGAACCTCATCCCACCCCTGAACCTGCCTGTAGTCCTGGACAAGGTCATTCTCCCCCTCTACTCCGTACTAGTGAGGCCTCAACTGGAATACTACATGCAGTTCTGGGATCCCCAGTTTAAGGGAGACAGGAAACAGCTGGAGAGAGTCCAGCATAGGGCAACAAAGGTGATTAAGGGGTTGGAGCATCTCCCTTATGAGGAAAGGCTGGAAGAGCTGGAACTCTTTAGCCTGGAGAAGAGAAGGCTGAGGGGAGACCTTATTAATGAATATAAGTATCTGAAGGGTGGGATGAAGGAGGATGGAGCCAGACTCTTTTCTGTGTTTCCCAGTGACAGGACAATAGCACAACGGGCACAAGCTGGAACCTAGGATGTTTCAAATATGAAATATGAAAAAAAATGAAATATTCAATATGAAAAAATACTACTTTATGTTGAGGGTGACAGAGCACTGGAAAGGGCTGCCCAGGGAGGTTGTTAAGTCCTCTTCTCTGGAGACCTTCCAGACCCGCCTGGATGCAGTCCTGAATAATGTGCTGTGGGCAATCCTGCTTTAGCAGGGGAGTGTGACTAGATGATCTCTGTAGGTCCCTTCCAACTCTGTTTTTTTTTTCGCCTCATCCCAACCATCACCTACCCTGTCACAGTGGTCATGTCATGGCTCTCTGCCCAGGCTCCCTGCACAGGAGGTGTGTGGGGCAAGGAGAGCTTAGCTCAGTACAGGATCAGCTTTTTCCACCCACAGGGCATGGTGTTGTGGTACCTGTGGTGACTCTGGGAATGAGCCTGGGTCTGATGAGACTGAGAAGTCCACAGACTAGCAGGACTGCAGGAATAACTGTGCTTATGTATATTATGATGTTGAGGAGCTGCTGCTGGCATATGCTAAATGAAGTCCATGGCTGAGTTCTGGTCATGCAGACAGGGCAAACAGATGATCTCTTCCTTGGGACATTGCTTTTTCAGTTACATGCTGTCCCTACACAGAGGAGAAGAGCTTACTCTGGGCACATACAAGCTTCCTGGAAAATTGAAAAACTGTAGAAGAATTGGCCCAGAGTACCCCGAGATATATCGTCCTCCTGCCCTCCCCAATATGGTTTGGGTGAGTGATATCAGGAGAGCTTGCAGATGGAGATGTTGCCTCCTCTGTTTGAAGTCATCATGTGTTGGGGCTCTGCTGCTGAGATCACCCCTGCCCAGCTCTGGTGCCCTTTGGGGAGCCCTCATTTAGGCAGATAAAGATCAAAAACATGAGGGATCTCAGCACAGGAAACTGTCCTCCTGGTCTCCTTCCTCTGAGGCAGAGCTGCTCCTGTGGTGGCATTGGTAATATGTGCTCCCACAAAACTGCTGTCCTAACAAAATCCTGATGTGCACATGAACAAAAATTAATTTCCTTTTGTTCTCTTTCCTGACCACCCCCTTCATCCATTTTTCTTTTTGATTCATTTTTATGTTCAGTGGTATAAATTTTCCGGGTCAGTGCTAAGTCCCTTGCTTGTGTGATCTTTGCATACCAGCAGTCGTATGCAGAGAGATGAGAGGAGACCAAGTGCAAACCAATCCATCCTACTGACACTTTTATTGATCTATTTTCTTTCCCCATTTGCCACTGCTCAACTCCTTTGTGTGTGTGAGGGATGGGGAAAGCGGATGGGATACCAGTAGAGCCACTGAAGATCTCCACACTTGCAATAGTGTTTGCTTGCTACTGCCCTGCTACCCATCCCTCCTCTGGTCACCTCATGTTGCCTCCAACCCTTTGCTCCTGTCGAAAGCCTTTTTAAAAAAAAAAAAAAAAAAAAAAAAAAGAAAAAAAAAGACTAACGTATCAAATAAAATTAATGAAGGAGGTTTTAGTGTTGATGCAAGATGTCGGGGTGACAGTCAGGAAGCTGGAGCCATCTGCCAAGCCCAGACTAAGCACTGGTGGCAAAGTTGCCCTGCTACTGGGCGTGTTGAGGGCTCCCAAGTGAGAAGCACCAGCGTCCACAGCTTGAGCTGAGCTCTGTGGCTGAAAGCAGAGCAGATGCACATCATCTGTGGATCAAGCATGGAGGGGGACTCTTAACACACACTGACTATTAATATTTCATGCTTTTGACATCCAGCAACCACATTGAGAGACAGGAATTTGTTCTTCTAAGTTCGCATTTAACCATGCGCTTCCCGCTGAATGTGCAAGCCAAGGCTAATCACGTCACACGGTGGAGTTCTTTGCTCACTAGACCTGGGTCAAGACCCTGATTTTTTCATTTAGTCTGTATCAGCTAAAACAATTTCTACTCTACGGTGCCCCAAGATGGTTCTGAACCATAAACTACAAGCAAAGCAAGGTCCAGTGGCTAAGTCTCTCACCTATTAAATAATTTGGATAATCTTCATCTAGAGTGTTTAACTTTATAGCAATTATAGCAATTCTGATTTCTTTTCTAGGAACTAATCCTCAAGAACTCATGACCCACCAGGTATTTGCAAAGTGGCATGAATTCAAAATACACTTCTCTATAGCAGTGGTGTTATCACACAGTGAGCATGTTGAACACCTGAAATGAGCACTGCTTAGGAGTTGTCAATACTTTAATCTGATTTATACAATCTGTGTTCTCTCTGTCTCTTTCTCTTTTCCCTCACATAAACACTAATAAGTTCTCAACCTGGACAAATCCCAGGTAGTTGGATCAGTACCTGGCAATATATCAGCTTTGTTGCTGAAACTGAGGATGAAACAGGGACAGCTGAAAATGTTTCTCCCATTTGTTTTCAATTCTGCTTGCAAACAGCTTGGTGCCTGTCTGAAATATGGCTGCCCTATAGGAATACACTTTGTTTCTTATATTACTGTGTGCCAATTAAGTAATTAATGAAAGTCTGGAAAATCTATTAAAGAAGTTGGTTGCATCCACAGGGAACATTAATATCACATGGTGTCACAACCATGAATAAAGCCTGACAGCATGTGCAAATTCTGAGGGAACTACCTGTTCTGCTGTTACGAGATCATGTGCAGGCTGCATCAAATTATTTTCAAGACCTGGTCTTTAACTTGTCTGTGGACTGGAAAATATTTGCAGGGCATACAGGGGTTAGTCTTTGTCCTCGAGGACTCAGTTGTCACTTTACAACCATATGATGTATTAGGCATTGCTAGACATGAATGTCACTGCTTTCAGCCTCAAATTCTGTCAGCATGATATTGTGCCGTGATGCAGTCGCAGTCAGGATCTTGATTTGATCTGTGCATTGCTTCACAATTCGCTCCAGGAGGGCTTAGAGTCCAATTCTGCAAACAGCTCTGCAAATGAGAAAAGTCATCCCCACCACTGCTTACAGATGTGAGCCCTTCACAGCTGGCAAGTAGCGTTCTCAGAGCATGGGGGCACCACTCATCCTGGGAAAACTGGATGGAAATGATGGCCGTTTCCAAACTTTACTTAACCTCAGAGACAATGCTTGGTTTCTCTGTGTTACAGTGAATCCAGATGGACAACCGGGAAAGAAACAAGAGACTTGCTGAAAACCCAGCTGCTGCTTCTGAGCTTGGATTTTCCAGGTCAATACATTTCAAAATTTTCTCCACTGATAGGGAGAAGGGAAAAACTCACCCTTCCAGACTCACTCTTAAATCTAGCTCCTGCAAAATAACTTTAAAAGGAATTTGTTGCCTGTTATGAGAGGAGACCCACTCCCACATCATACTTCTGCACTGCCTTTTGATTCAAGACTGCACCAAAGAAATGAGCAAGCCTTCATCACCATCCCTCTAGACGGTGTTAGTGAGGGTCTAAATAGCAAAGGTGGGTTTTGTAGCATGGACATCTGTTTTCTAGGACCTGGATCAAGAATCATAAGCTCATTTCACATACATCAGTGAACAGCTGTCAGAGAGGAGCTGCTTTCAGCCCTTATCAACCTGAACTAAATGAAGGCCAAGAAGTTACTGGCAGGAGACTCCCAATTCATCAATGACTCCTGAAGCATTTCTGTCCTCAGCAATAGCAGCACAATTAAATCATGAGTCCAAAAAATTACTCTATCAGCAAAGATATATACTTGCATATGTGCAAATATGTATACATGTATAAACTCAATGTGCGTACTGTCTGTGTACACATACACACTCGCCTGGCAGAAGATCCAATCTGACTACTCTTAGCCTATTCTCCTTTCCTAATAAACATCTGTAGAGCAACCACCAAATCTGAAAGATGGAAAATGTCAAATAGACCATCAAGAATAACTGTTGTTACAATGTATGATCAGCAAGTAAAACATATTGCCTGATGGTATCACCCAGGATCAAACCGTGTATTTTAAGTGGAGAGCTATGTGATAATCCCATGATCTGTCACCTAAACCACAGCTCTGTTCTGTGGTACAGACAAAAGAAAGGAATTGGTGGACAACCATGCTGAATGGCCTGAGTAGTTCTTTTTGTTCTTGTATAATGAAAGTAAATCTCATACTGTGCTATTGTTGTAACTCTTGTGTTTTGTAATCCTTTTTACTGGACAGAAATATTCCAAACACCAGTAGTTTCTCCAGTCCCAGAAGTCACAACTGAGCTTAGACAAACTGTTGCAGCCCTTAAACCATGATATGAGCTAACTTTCTGAGAACTCTTCATCAACCTTTGTCAGGGTGAGGTAAGACCTGTGCTCATGATGTTACACAAAACTAGTTTCCTAGATCAAATGTGATATTGTAATTGAATTTGGACATATTCTACTACATGACCAACACTAAACCTGCTGCTTGTTGTACAGTGTATAAGGTCTGTGTTTAGTTATAGCCCTACTTGGGAAAGGACAACTCTTTTTATTCATCTGTAAAGAACCCTGAATGCCTGTGCCACCATAGGAATAAAAAAAATATTAATTGCACTACCTGTCACTTGAGCTATTCATGCCACTTCCTTCTCCACACCCCCACACCCCCCACCCCAGATTAAGCCTCTGGAAGCTGAAAGTGGCTGTAAATCCTTCTAAATGCCAGAGGACCATTTTGCTAAAACATTATCCATCTTAACATCATGTCAGATTTCTGAATGAGAATGACTTCTTTGGTGGGAACAGGCCTATAACTTATACTGCTTCTCATTTCCTGAAGCACTGGAATTGTGCTGCTCCCTAATGTTATTTTATTAAGATGCGATTTGTCATCATATAGCTGAAAACAAGATAAAATGCAGGCTAATTAAATTCCTTATTTAACTTGATGAGCATCTGCTTTCTGTAGTCACATTCTTTTAAACAGAACCTTTGTAGCTGTTTCTCAAGATCTGGCTATCACGATTTTTACTGTGATCAAAATGGGGAAATACCCCCACACACACCACCCCCAAATAAAGGCGGGTGCATTCCCATTGCCTGTGACCCTTGTTATTTATACTGAGAGACGTGTAGCACCACCCAGGCAGACTGCAGCAGCGCCTTGTGAGGATGCTGCCCTGACACTTCAAGAGCACTCCCTGTTGTGGAATAATTGTCATCCCAAGGAGCCCAGTGGAAGTCACTGAGACAAGCTGATAGCAAAATACTGCAGCTGACAGCAAGTGTTTTCTAGATCAGGCTGCTATACAAAATACAACAAACAAATCACCTTGTGACTCCCCCCTTCTGTAGCAGATGAGAGTCCCAATATAAAAGAAAATCATGTCTGCTGAACGAGGAGTTTTAACAACCTTAAGCACACACTTCAAGTTAAGCGTGTGCTTAAGTGTGCTGTTTGCCAACACCAGATTGTGGCTCACTTTCCATACACTGCGTTCACAGAGGTTTTTAAGATGAGAGTAACTTTCCTGCATCCTTGGACGAGTGAAGAGTAAGGCAGAGTCCTGGGTTAAGTCCACGTTCCTAAATAAAGGAGCTGTCTTCTGCTGCTCTTGTCTAAGTCACAGCAGAGGATGGCAAACAGTTGTATCAGAATCCACTGTAAACTCATGGCTTCTAGGGAAAGTCTTGGGCTTGCCACATCCCTGTGTCTGTCTCTTGGAAACCCCCTTCACATCCCACAGAAGTTTGGAGCTGCTCCACCAGCTCCTTTTGGTCTGGAGTATGCTTTGAGATCCTCCAAGGAGATATACTGCTCCTGTGCAAGGGCAGAGGACCATTAATATTACATTGGTGGTTAATTATTTAGCATCAGTGACCTCTGATGCTCCTGCTTAAAGGATTTCTCCATATCTCTGTGTCTCTCCTGCACCAGGAAAAGAAAGGGCAGAGAACCGCGGCTAGCTTTAACAACCAGGATCTCAAAAGTTGGCTTCACATCAATACTAAGGCCATAGGATTAGCTTTTTATTCTGAGTTTGAAAATCAGGCCAGTAATTTAAGCTCCAGAACAGAACTTAGAATGCAACTTTGTTTTATTTACCCTGGTTTGCTAAGGAAATAAAGCTTATGCAGTTAAATTCTCTGTGCATACAAGCTTTTCCGTCTAACTTTGCACCCTTCTGCCAGTTCAAGCATGTTTCAAGAAGATAAAGTTCTGTTCAGTGTCTGAGCAAAAAAACCCAATTGTGCGGAGCAATGGGATGTCCTCTGCCCTGAACTCCAGCATATTATCAGACATTGGAGAGTCCACATTGCTAGTGCTCTCACCCCAGCTGGATCACAGCTCAAGTTGTGTTAAATGCTGGCAAAACAGAAGCTTTGGAAACACTGTTTGCATCTCACAGTAGGATGTGGTTTGTTGTTTTTTGTTTTTTTTTTTTTTTTTTTTTTTTTCTCTTCTAAATCTTTGTTCTGGGTGCCAGTGAACTGCCCCCCACACCTGGGCTGCATCACATGAAAGATCAAGAGTCGGCTCAGCCTTGCAGCAGCCCTGTGAGCGTGGCAGCAGCCTGGCAGCGATGTGGAGGCCATGTGCTGTGCAGACCATTGCTCTGGACTGGAGCTGTGGAGAGGAATCCAGCCAAGAAGGACAGAAGGCAGAAAAGAGACTCTGCAATCTGTTGGAGGGGTTGTACTATAAACAAGAGCAGGAAGGCTTCAGAGTGCCAGGGAAGAACAAGCTGTGTAGATAAGAGAGGCTGCTTCAAAAGAGTAGAGGGTGACTAATCTTCCTTGCACCGGGTGGGCCAAAGAGCAGGCAAAAAGAAGTGGTCTTCACTGAGCTGGCAGTCAGAGAAGGGGAGCAACCTTCTCATGCTAGAAAAGCTCACAGAAAAGCCTCTGCAGGTCCTCTTTCATCAGGGTTTCAAGGGCAGCTGGATTCAGCAAACTCCAAATTTTGTCTTTGGTGCTATAAAGATGCTCAATGAAAGGGCCCAATTGAGATCCAGTCTGGGGTAGGGGCTAGGCTATCAAATAGGCCAGCGGGCCACAGTTCCTGATGTGTCCTGATGGCACAGGGAAAACAGAGGGGATTAACAGCTGTCTAACAAAAGAAATCCAGGGAGAATGGGTACAAGGAGGCATGCAGGGTCAGCTACGGTGCCAAGGTCCATTCCCAAACCCAAGCACTCCCTGGTCCTCTGGGCCTGTGGCTCTGGTTCCCCATTAGGAAGCTTATACCCTACTGAAGAACCCAAACCAGAGCTGAGGAAGTACAAGCCTGCAGCCCAGAGAGGATGGGTACTCTACAAAGTATTCAGATGAGACCAGAGCAGCCCACACAAAATGGTTTCCCCAACCAGAAGAAGCTCTGCCAGTCCAGGGGCCTTTCTCTGACTCTCCTGCCCCAAGACTGTCCCTGAAGAGCTGACTTGCATGTCCCCAGTCCAGCCACTTGACTGGTTTTAGCTGAGAAAGAACTGAGAAGGCTCATGAATATGGAATTAATTTATTTTAGAAGGTGCAACTGCAGGTTCTCCACAGCTGGTCAAAGGCTAGCACATTTAGGCACTGCTAGTGGTGTCCCTGATCTTCTTGTGGGCTACCAAACCCCTTCAAGAAGCCTGGGCATCTGAGGACTGTTAGCCTGGGCTGATTTCCACTTGTGTGCTGAAAGGCCTCGCTACGTAGAGTAGCTCTGCATGCAGTTCAGCCCCAGCAGAGAGTTCAGGCTGGCCACACATTCAGGATGAAGGCGACCAGGGCCAGCTCTGTCCATGTGGAGAACCAAATATGTGTGTTGACAGGTGGTGGGGTGGGGTGAATACATTCAGCATAACAGCTGTAGGACCCCCTAAGACTAGCCCAAAACCCCTCAGAGGAGAATCTGTGAGATTCTAGAACAGCTCTGGGGGCTTGGGTTGCCTTTCAGATATTAGCTGCCACTTATACCAGATGTGTGACACGTGGCCAGGCAGTTCTGTCCTCATTTGGGAGCCAGCAGTCAGGACTAAGCCAGCCCATGACAGGATGTTTAGAGCACAATCCAAGTGATGGAAAGATCCTCGTAAGAACAGCACTGAGAACCCCATTTCCTTATGTTTTTTCACCAATGGGACCATTTCTTTGGAATTGGGTGAACCATTTACTCCTCAGCAGAGCAGGGATGTGATGATCTCCCCAGTCCTCCCTTTATTTTTGTACTGCATCTCTGTTCCCTGACCCAGTAAGTGGAAAGTGAGTCCAAGCCACTGCTGGAAGCATGTTCCAACTGAAAGGACACCTGGAGTGCTACCAGCAAACTGCTCACAAATGGCCTCTCATTTTGTAGGTCTGTTCTCTGCATGGCTGGGCTGTTCCTTGTGCCTTGCTGAAGTTGTGCCATATGGAGCAAATGCTTCAACGTCTGTCTGCGTGTCTGCCTGACCGCGCAACCCAAGAGCTTTCTGCAAACAATGCTCCACTCCCATTATTTTCATGAGCTGGGGACTGCCCCCAGTAGGGGCTTTTCTACACTTTTTCCAAGGTTGTCTTCCCCTCCCCGCCTAGATCTCCCAAAGCATAAGGAACCATCACCTGGAACTGGACAGCTGCTGCGGGAGAAGGTGGCTGGAAACCGTTGCAGGTTTATGCTCTGCATGTTCTCTCCCTCTCTCTTCCATATGTGAAGCTGGGATCTAGTTTAGCTCTGGGCAGTTAAAAGTGTGACAAGAAGGAGAGAAAAAAAAAAAAAAGGTCTCTCATCCATTCCTTTCTGTCTCTGCTGTGTAGCCAGATGGACTACACTACCTTGCAGAAGAAGAAAGGGCAATGGCAGAGGATCTGAACAGAGACCACAGGGCTAAGAGTCCTTTCCTACCAAACCCACTCTGAACTGAGGGAGCATGGAAGCTGGAAAAAAAGTTTGACTTTTACTCTTTTGCTTAAGAGAAGCTAGGACAAAACCCTGGACCTGGACCTCTCCTCAGCCCTGTGGTTTTCTTTAAAAGTGGCGTGTTTGCGAGCACCTGTGTGCATGTGGTGTGCCCAGGTCTGTGTGCGTGCAATTCCCTGGCGAGTACCAGCACTCCCAGGGCTGTGCTGTGTGTCAACTTGCGCCTCGTTCTTGCTGCCTGCCTTGTTTTTCTCGGGCTGACGAGCTCCTGACTAATGGCAGTCACTGCTGCTTAATCAGGAAGCAATTTAAGGATAACCTTTTCTAATTAACCAGCAGAGAGAAGAATGAATAAACTGTGAAACAGCCAGCTGGTGTTAGTGTCCCCAGCCAAAGGGTCTGTCAGGTGGGAGAAAATGGCATCTGGGGACAAGGATGGCAGCTCCAGACCTGCCACTGGGCAGCGTAGTGGAAGTCAGAGACGAGAGCGGGTTATGGTGCTCCCCAGGGGCTTTTCTTTGTTTTCTCCTCAGGTATTGCTCTGGTCATGCTTAGGGGGATCACAACCATCCAGAAAGAACACCTTGATGTGTATAAATCAAACCCTGTGTATAATTCAAACCCTGGGAGGCCCTTTATTCATAACTTTGATGCAAATATGAGTGATTACTGTATTAGGAAGGTGTTCACAGGATCATAGAACAGTCCAGGCTGGAAGGGACCTCGAAAGACCTCATGTGGTGCAAACTTTTGTGGGAAAGGGAGCCTAGATGAGATTATCTAGCACCTCATCCATTCGCATTTTGAAAATCTCCAGTAATGGGGACCACACTGTGTCCCTGGAGAGGTTGTTCCATCAATTGGGTGTTCTCAATGTAAAAATTTTCTTTCTTACATGCAGTGCAACTTTGTGAGCAGCATAGGGCCCAGTTATGGGTCCCTGAAGGACCTCACTTGTGACAGGCAGCCAGCCTGAGTAAAACCCACTGATCACTGCCATCTGCAAGTGCCTGTGAGCGGACTTCCCACCCAGCTCACAGACCACCAAGCCTGTGCCTGGCCAGTTTGTCCAGCAGGAGGCTGTGGGAAGCAGTGTCCAATGCTTTGCTGAAGTCCAGGTAAACCCAGATAGAAAAATGTTATATTGTTGTAGAAGGTGATCAGGTTAGTCTGGCATGATTTGCTTTTGATAAATCTGTGCTGGCTTTTCTAAATCACCTCATTCATTTTGTTTGTGTCAGTTTCTAGGAGGACTAGCTCTATTACGTACCCAGGGACTGGAGTATGACTAATGGACCTGTAGTTCCATTGGGTCTTCTTTTGGTCCCTTCTTGTAGATAGCTTTGGCATTTGCCCTCTTCCAGTCGCTAGGGTCATCCTCTTATC
>VZRU01019388.1:292-42570 GCA_013398155.1 Pedionomus torquatus | reverse complement strand
GTGGGATGGGGGCCTGGCTGTTGGTGGACAGGGCAGTGTGGTGCTGGGAGAGGAGCGGGGCGGTGAGCGAGCCCCGCTTCTGACTGGGTGGTGAGGAGTTGGGCTCCGAGTGCTGGTCTCTGATGCTGGAGGAGATGAAGGCCAGCTTCATCAGGGAGTGGGAGCTGGATCCTCACTCCCATCAGAGGGTCCTTGACCTGTGAGTGGACCTTTCTTAAAGCAGGAGCTGACTCAGCTTTTTGGGGTTGAGTATGTATTTGCTACGTGCTGTGAGGTGCCTAAGAATTGGAAGGTGTCCAGAAAAGGTGGGGTTGTTGTCCTGTATTTGCTGCTAGGTACCACAAATATGAAACGCATCCACACACGACTGTATTGCTCCATCTGTATTTGCCTTTGCAGAGGTGGCTCTGCAGTGCAGAACCTGGCTGTTTTATCAGTTCTGCCATGTTTTGCAGAGAAGAGTGCTCAGAACTGTAGTGGAATGGGGGTCTCCTCCTTTTTCTGTATGTTTTAACTATGTGGGACAGACTTGCAAAGCCCCAGCAGTGATTGGCAGTATCTAGTGATAATGGCTTGGCATTGGTCTGACAGCTTTGCTGTACTACTAAGTTTTTGTGTAGGATCAGTTACAGTAATAATCAGTCACCAATTACTGAATTATCAATAAAATAAGCATTTTAGGGGGGAGCAGGGTTGAAACTTCCTGTCTCTTCTTGTGTTGTTTTATTTTTGTTTGTTTGGTGGTGTTTTATTTTTTTGTAGATTGGCCTTCATTGCTGTAAAGAAGCAGGTGCCTCTGTGATTAATTCCCAATGCAGTTTTGATTCAGATTTGTTTGAATTGTTGAAGATGTCATCAGGCCTTACAGAGGAACAAAAGAGAAGAATTGAAGAGAACCGCCAGAAGGCTTTGGCTAGGAGAGCAGAGAGACTAGCAGCCCAAAGAGATGGGCAGGTGGGGATCACTGGACCTCAGGTGAAAGAACAGAATCCAGGCAATTGGGGAAACTTGAAACAAGAAAGCAATCATGTCAGGTTCATTAGCCAGCACCAACAGGAACCAAACAGCCCTGCAGAGCAAAAGAGCTATCTTCAGAAAGATTATAGTCATTACATTGCAAACCAACAGATGGCTGGTTCACATGGAGAACAACAAAAGAATTGTTCAGTGGACTCGGAACAAGCAAGTGGCATTAAGCAGTTCTCTACAACGATCCCAAATTCTCTGAGTTATTCCCATAAACATTACTCAGATGCTGGTGGTCAGGAACATGGACAACAAGCTTTAATTAATCTTGGTACGTTCCAGCAGCCCAAATGCTACCCAGCTTTCAAAAACCCTACAGAACCATTTAATCCTAGATTAATTGATAATGAGCACCCTGACAGTACTAAAAATTTACAAAGTCAGAACAAATCTTCCATAAAGTATGTTTCACCACCAAGCAGTGCTACCCTGAGTGATTCAGAAATGCTCATAAACACAAGCGGACCAGCGGAAAGGATGGGGGGAGGTGGTGCCTCTCAGGCCAGTGGTAGGATGCAGAAGCTGACCAGCTCTGCTGGTGCAAGCTCTACATTTGAAGCTGTTTCTTGCAAGAAAGCAAATAACGTTACACAAGGAAAATGTGTGAAATATGGGGAAGACCGATTCCAGGTTGAAATAGGGTATAATGCTGAGCTTATTGCTATATTTAAGAAGATACCAAGCAAAAGCTACGGTAAGAACTGATTGTTTGCTTTTATCTTTTTTATGTTTGATCTAATTTTCAGTGTCTGCTGGAACTGTAGTTGCTATATGGTCTTAGCAGTACAGCTATTCCTGGGATGGAATATGTGGTATTAATGAGGGATTGGAAATGTAAAGACAGCTGAAATTGCAAAGAAATTTGGGCAGAAATAGCTTGAGCTTGTTTTTAGCCAATAGATGCTTTATGAACAGTGCTCTAGGAAGTTTAGTGATGGCAGCTGGTCAGGATCTTTTGGGAGTGAAGGGAGAGAAGTTATTCATAAATTGATATGGGGAAAAGGGTCACTTCAGCTGTAGTTCAAAGTTGATGAGCTGATTCTGTTAACTGGGTTACTGAGGGCAGTGGAGCGTCCACCTTTTTGCTCACTTCTCATCTTCCTGCCATTTATTTGTTATATTCTACTTTTTTTTTTTTCCCCAGTGTATTGCTGTTCCCTGTGAATGGCTGATGCATTCTTCTTCTCTTAGTATTGATATGTCCTGTGGCTTTTTTGGGGTTATGTAGCTGTAAAGCATGGAATACTGTTTTTCAGATGTGTGTCAAAAAGTTTGCATGAGTAGAATGAATTCTGTCTTGTCTCGCATGAACATTTCACAACAACATTTCTACACTAAATGATTCGTATTCTGCCCTGTTTTAGATCCTGATATGAAAAAATGGAATTTCAGCCTGGAAGATTATAGCAGTTTCAGTAAGTAAATGGGTTGTTGAATGGTAAAAAAGGATCCAAATCCTGACCCCTTGTCCTGTCTTCCATAATTGTTATTTAGCTTTGTTATTGTTTGAAATAATTAAAATAGTGCTACTCAAATATAATACCCATCTTTTAGTTATCTAGCTCATAACATTTTTCTGACACTTTGCAGTTGATTAGAACTTGATTTTTCATGTAATCTATCTGCCAAGCATAGGTTTAACTTTTTTTGCTGTTGCTAACTTTTTCAGTAATCAACAAGCCTGATCATAGGAAAGAATCTTCTGTGTCAGTATGTTGTACAAGTCTTTATTGAGAACTGAGTGTGTTCTACTCGCTAATGCTTAATTTCTAGGTCTGTTCATTTATGCTCTTTTTAAACAGCTTTTTTTGGATTTTTTTTTTTTAACAATTTTTCCTGTTAATTTTGGGTATCAGAAAAGGAAAGATGTTCATTCTGTAGGGCTTTGAGTGCAACTGAAGATGAAATTGCCTTTTTCTGGCATAACAAAGATTTTTTTTTTTTTTTTTATCCTGTCATTTTATTCTGGAAAGATTGAGAGTTGATAGAGGCAAACACTTCAGGTAAGCTTTTGAAAAGCACATTGTATTGAAGCAAGTGATAAATCACTATTGATTTCAGTGGGAACAGAATTAGGCCTGTGTTGAGCACTTTGAAAAACCCACAGTTGAGTGCTGGTATTTTAGCTTCCCATGTGGGTTGCCACACATTTATAATTTAAATGCTACTGGTTTGCTTGAAGTGTATGAAGTGCAGATGAGAGCAGAGTCTCTGCACCAAGGAGCTTGCAAATGAAGAGCATGGTTTTCAGAAATCAGCCTTTTTTGCTTAAACATATCAAATACGTGAGTTCTTTGTGGAAAGTTTCTGTTGATGTGAGAAGACAGTATGTGCTTAACATCGGACAATGAACCAAAGTGTACCCTTAGGAAAGGGAACTGATTTAAAAAGGCCTTGGTTTGAAGTCTTTTAAGTGTAAAAAGAGTATTTTCCAACTTGCCACTGTTAGTTTTGTTCTGAATAGCGTATTAGTTTCTTCCTTTGTACTATAAATTAAACGCACAGTCAAGCCCAGAAACAGGTATTTAAATGAAAAAGTAAAATATGAGATGTTTTTGTTGTGACTTGCTTGTTTGTTGTTGTTTTTTTTCCCCCACACTGATTTCTTTCAGTAGTAGTTGTAGAGATGAGCTCTAACTACGTAGTGCTAGAACAGTAGCACCTAAACTCTTTTGCTTGGTGCATTGGGAGGAGAACTTCTAAACTGGTGGTTTCCTACTCCTCTACTTCAAAAATGTCACTTGATGGTCTTAAACTTTTTCTTTGGAAGAGGGATCTCAAATGCTTGGGTTTATTCTGGAAGTCACTTTTTAAAAATAAAGTTGGATGAAATCCAAATGGCTTGCTAACTGGCTAGGGAGAAAGTGTCTGAATTTGTTTCTTTCTCCCTTTTTTTTTTTTTTCCCCTTTTCAAATCTTAGCTTAAATGTGCTTAAGTTGTTGCGTATCAGTAAGCTGGACTATTTAAAAAGAAGCAGAGTGTATCATGGTGTGCAGGTTAGCACTCAAAGGACTAGATGCACCTGGGCTTACCCTAAACAGCTACTGGACTGGGGCGGTTGCCTCAATTTACAAACACATGGAGGCAGAATATGCTTAGTGTTTTCCTGCTCTTCAGTGTAATGGAATATGAGGAGGGTAGGGAGTCCTTCTGTTGCTGTAGTAGGAGGTATGAGTTGGAGTCTTGGGGATGATACTCGTTGTTTTGGTGGTGAAAAAATACAAGATAAAATAGTTCTTGTTCCTTAACTGTAACAGTTCAGCTGTAATAATAAAGCCAACATACAGGTGTAGATTGGCAGAGACCTACAGGGAAAAGTGGAGTATTTATTAGGGTGAATTACTGTGGTCTTGGGCTAACAGCTGTAAAATGCTGTGTCCTGTTTCACTCCATGCCCTGGCATCATGAGAGAGGTGGTTGCTAGTGATTAGTGAGAGGAGTGCAGATGGCTTGGGAAATGGACAAATCTAACTGAAAGAGATGGTAGAATAAAGGGTGATGGATTTAAATTGTAACAAATGGGATTTAGGGATTTGGACTAGGTTCCTTCCTGGTATCCTTCCTACAGTATTGTGAATATACAGTGTTCCTCCTAGATGGGATTGCATATCAGACATTTGAAATAAGGCAGGAGAAATATATTTTTAGGTCTTTCTCTTTTGCTGTTTGCAGAAGTACCTTCCCCTCTTTTCAGGCACATACAATTGATTGCCACGTGCTTGTCTCTGCAACTTTGTAAGTGTAAACACTCTGTGGCTGTGTGCAGTTTACCCGCTGAGTGTGGTGCTGCAGACTGTCTGCCCTGGCCTAGTAACCCATGTTTTGGGGTTGCTGGCAGAGGGGGAGCCTAATGCAGTGACAGTGCTGGACAGGCCCTTGTTTACCTGCTGTCATAGGTTCCCTCTGCCCTTCTGGAAAATCCCACCAACCTGCTCCTCCAGTCCATTGCTCAATTCTTTGTCTCTGTGTGTGAAAGCAGGGAATTGTTCCTTTTAAACTTGAAGGTATAGGGTTGATTTGTCATCCTCTTGTCCCTTCTCTTCCCAAGGCATCCTGGGCATCTTCAGTTTATCCATGTTTTTTGTTAATAATACTTTTCACTGTATCTCATGCTATTCTCTCTAGTGGAAGCAGCAAATCAACTTCGGTCAGTAATTCTGGCACCACTGGAAGGAGAAAATGCAGTTGGCTTGGCATCAGACTCTCATTTCATTGGCAGTAGAGTTGACATGAAATCCCTCTTGAAGATGTGTAAGAACTGGAAGAAACCCTCAGCCCTTGTCAAAGGGAAGTGTGTGCTGATCTCCCGCTTGCGGTTTGAGGTTGATATTGGGTATTCTGCAGAAGTGATTGGAGTGTTCAAACAGATGGATTCCAGAAATTATGGTGAGTCTCTGGTTGTTTCTGCTGTATTCTAATAGCATTATTTGGGCTGCTCTTTGGAGCACCGTGAATGCTTCAGAGGAGAGAGCTGGTGGGAGTACATCCTTCTGAAAAACATAAGAGGAAGTGCTTTGGTGAAGATGTTGAGAGCACCTGTAGTTCTGGTATAGTGCTGCTTCTGTGTCCTGCACTTTATTCCATGCTAGAACACGTCTGGGCCTTCAGGACCTTTTAGCCAAGGGGATATTTCAGGATTTGGCATGATTACATTTACTGCTGAGGTGAGACACTCTGATAATTTGCCAGTGGTATGGAGGCAAATCGTGTAAGTTCTTGTCTTTATTACCAAATGCAGTTGGACATTCTGTCTACTTTACTGTGGTGCATAATGGCTGCAAGTGCATGAGCAGACTGAGTTTACCAGCAGCTTTACTGATGATTTTGAGGCAAGTGGAACTGTAGAGCATTTTTTATGTTGGCATTGAGTATCAGTATTCCCACCTGTAGTGTAGGCATTAGGCACAGAGCGAGGAGGTGATCTGCACGGTGTCAGAAGTCTCCAGTGACAGCTGGGGAAAAATCCTGGAGCTCTTGTTCTTTGGGCAGGGCCCCACATGGCTCATTGTGTCTTCAGATTTCTCTGAATTCACTGTACCGTCCCTAGAAGTTGTAGGCAAGTGCCACCCAGTGATAAAGCTGTCAAGTCTGACATTCATGTTACATTTTGGGTGTTGATAAATTGGGGAATTTCCTCTGTACCATCCTGAATACATCATCTGTAGGGTACAGAGGTATAACTGAAAGTGATTGTGTTACTAACTGAAGTCAGTTTATTGGTTAACAGATAGGAACCATCATGCACATTCTTCATCTCTTCTTACAGTGAAAAGAAAGTAGTTGCCAAAAATCCTCGAGCAGATGGATTCTTTATGATGGTTCAAGAGGCGAGCTGACATTGGCTTGCTCCAGTGATGCTCCCACTTCTAGATGTGTGCTTGTGCTTTTAAGTTTTCTTCAGACCGTTTGCTTAACATGAAGGCAAACAGAGGAGAATTGATTGCTGGATGAGATAAGAATTCTTTTAGGATATGGATAGGTAACCATGTTCTTACAGACAGAGGATTCAGTCTTTTTTAAAAGAGACTTATGACAGTGTTTGTTGTACCTGTTGCAGATATGAACACCAGAAAGTGGAATTTCTTGCTGGAGGACTATCCCAGACTGAGTGAGTAGCTGCATTTTCCTTGCTAGGGCTGTTTTCTGTGGAGGCAAATGAATTCTAACTTATTTTTTTGGGCTAGGCCTTTTGACTCTGGGGAGATAAGTTGCTAACGAACCATGAAGCAGGTGTCTTCCTATTTTGTCAGACACGCTGTTTGCCCAGACTCAAAACTCTGTGTTATTTATGCCAGTCTTTTAGGGGCTTTTGGGATGATAGCTCTGTTTTGTTAGATTCTACACTGAATTTCTCTGCAGTTTGTTATAGCACATGCCTGTATTTACTATCACAAAGTTATTTTTATTGGTTATAAGATGCAGCAGCTCTGCTTGAACTTAGGAGCTGCAGAAGAATGGATTCCTCTGTTCGCACTTATGAAGATTGGCATGATGGCTGGCAGATCTTCCTCTTCTTGCAGAAATTCTGTCTTATTGAGTCTTTTTAGCTGTGCTCCCCTTGTCCTTAGTGCCATCCTACCTTGCTGCCTTTTGTGTGTATGTTGGTTCAGAAACTGGCATAGTCGCCTCTTGCTTAGAAAACAATCGTATCAGGCTGTTTCACTTCCATTTCTTCCCTTTAGTTTACTACAAGATTTAAGTAGCGTACACAATGTTGTACTATTTCATTTCACACCTAGCAAATTTTGTTTTTCAGGTCAGAGCACTAGCTTTTCAATTCACCTGATGATTTCTGTAACAACCAGTTCATCAAGTAACAATCTGTGTGGTGACTGGCTGTTCAGCCTCACATGTTACTGCTGGTAATAATGGCTTTGCAGGCAGCACACAAGTGTTGAGTCTTAGATTAATGTGCGAGGCAGGTTAGAATTCAGGTTGCTTCTATAGCTGAGTTGATTTTGAGCGAACAAGAAGAGGTGTTTTTCTTGCAGAAGTGTGCAGATCTGCTTGAAGCAGAAGCATTCTTGAAGCAGAATTTCATACTCTACTAAAATGCTTTGTTGCTGGCTGATAGATACTTAAAAGAAAGCTTAGCAAAAAAAAAAGTAATATTTAAGACAGCATCATATTTTCCTTTGGAAGTGGAATCTAAGCACATAGTGTCACTGCAATGTTTATTTCCTTGTATAAGTTGACCAGCACACTCCTGTGCAATGCATCTGTGTAATGCTGGTGAACTGTAAAACTGTAGATTGTTGTGTGTTTTGTTTGGTTTTTTATATATTAAAAAAACCTTTTTTTGCAGAATAATCCAGTCTCAGCAGCACATCTGCTTCTTAGGTTTTTATGTTTAGTTAAGCTTATAAAATGCTTTGAGATTTGCATTACCCAAGTATAAGTATTAAAAAATTATTTATCATCCCAGTTGGCCTGCTGTGTTTGCTTTGGTACTCCAGTGAAAGTATGTGACTGTGGAATTTGATTTGGATAAACTTCAGAAAGATAATAAGCGAGGTGCTCTACACACATCCTTAGAAAGTGTGACTGAGTGTTTCAGAGCTGAGAGCTGAAATGCTGTTGCTCAGAGTAGTTTTTTTTCTCCAGCATGGGCTCCTGCTTCCATGGGATACTGAAACATGTTTAATAATTGAGTATCTACATGCTCCTATGATGCATGTCTTAATAACATTAGTAATGGTTGTAGGGCTGAAAGCCAGGTTGTGGAGCCTTGTAGGAACACCAGGTCATGAAAGTAAGTGAGTGTGTCTTGTGGGAGACTTAGGAAACTCCAAGCGTTGCAATGTTGATAGGCCCTGATTTGAATGAGAGCTGCTGATCTTCCTCAGTTTGCTAAGAGGGCCTTTTGTACATGCAAAGGGCTTGATCCTGCAACGTGTTCTAGGCAGTCTGAGCAAACACATCATCTCTCAGTCTGTCGCTCTCTCAGCCACACTAGCTGGCTGTCGTGTACATTGCATGAAGTATTCAGAATCCCACAGATTTAAGGAAAGCAAAAAACATTTCTCTGTATATGTTCTTCCAGGGTATAATTAGTGAGGGCGTTTGAGGCTTCTAGCACGTGCCTTTTTGAGGAACAGCGTTTGTTTTGTGCCTGTGCATTTACCTGCGTCAAAAAAACCCAGTATATTTTAAAAGGCTGGTTGCCATTTCCAGCAGAAATATCTGTTAGCTGGGAACTGTTTGTAGAGGTTAATGTCTCTTTGCTTAGTTGCTCAGTCATCTTTGGAGAAAGGTCACTTCAGTAAAAAATGTCTGTTGGATGAATCATGCTAGTGGCAGATATATCTTAATCGCTCTCCCAGCTCATGTACAGAACAATAGCAACAGAATTATCAGTGAGCAAATTGTAGCAATTATGCTAACGCATAGCTCAGTCTGTGAGTGTAATAACAAGCTTGTGCTGTACTTCGGGTGGAGAGGGTTCCTGCAATTGAAGAAGTATAAATTAAACTGGAGAGTTTAAAAACTTTGGTCATTGCCCAACCACAAATGGAAATCTTTTCATATGTATATTTCTTGGAATTGCTTTCCCCCTTCAGATGGCAGGGGTCCATCCTGCTGCTTTCTTCTTGGAAATAACTGAAATGAAAATACCTAACTGAATTCTGAAGGTGCGTTTTCTGCTGGTATAGTGAGTTCTTACTTCATTTTGCATAGCTCTGGTTATTGTTGCAAAGTTGTTTTATGTCTTCTGACTTCACATACAAACCAACTACTAAATAAATAAAAAAAATGCTTCCTGCAATAGGAGATCTGTGCACATGCATTTGTGTTCCTAGTGTAGAGGTGCCTTTTGTTTCTCAGTCAGTGGTCAAACATTGATTGCTAAAGATGTTTTCCTGGTCCCAGCTCACTGCATGTTTTAAACTGGTATTTGTTTTCATAGGAACTTACTGTTTGACTAAGGAGAAATACTGTTATATTTTGGGATAAGGTGGAGAGGCTACTGGAGGGGACTAAAATAAGGATGTCCTGGAGGAGAGTTGCCTCGATGCTTTGCTTGTTGTAATGCATGGGTTGAAAAGATGAAGGCCCCAACTTCTTTGCGTAATGGGGACTGGGGATCACTTTAGTTTGACTGTGAAGGTTTTATGCTGCAGATGAAGTTGAGAGGCTTCGTGGGTGAAACGTCAGTAGTGGTGAGTGACTCAAGTGGCTGCCTGTGGGCTGGTTCTGGTCCACAAGCTCCTTCTGTCCAGGAGAACAGCAGCGGACACCTGCTGAACAGGGAGTTGCTGTTGGTACCGTGTGCCTGAGGGATGGCTGTCAGAGCGATGCTGATGGTCGTACAAGAGCAGTTTTTCTGAGTCTTGAGGTGTTTCCTGCTTTCTTATTCAAACACAGTGAACGAGGGGTGGTAAAGTGGAGGCAGAACCAAAAGTGGAGACTGTGTGAATTTGGTGAGCAGGAGGAGAAGGGAGCTTTCAAAGCTGAAGATGCATCACCTTCTTTAGGTAACAGTGTCTGAGGTGACTCCTGATGACTCAGGGATGCTGGAGACATCAGAGGTGTTTAATGCAGAATCCCGAGGTCAAGATAAAGACGCCCCTGCCTTCTAGGCTTTGGGAGCTGTTTTGTTCAAATCCATACTTTTATTTCTGAGTGAAGTGTGCCCTAAGCTGCCCTCAGTGTGAATAATCCAGCTGTATTAGTAGCAATCATCTCTGAATGATGGCATCAGATTTTCAGCTTTTTGTAAGCAAGTCTAAATACAAGGGGAGGAGATGTGATTCATCATGTGGTTCTGAAATAGACTTGAGGGAAGAGGCCAGGGCAACACCTGTGCATGATGCAGAGCTTTCTTGAGTTGTTTCAGGATAGGAAATAATATTGTTGATGAGGTTGAGGGTTGTGCCCCAATATCTATAATGTAAATTGTGTGTTTGTTGCTTCTTCTGATAATAAACTGCTCTGTTCTTCGCAGTGAAAGTGTTACTGAGCCTTGTGTCGGTAGAAGTGGAGCCACTGCCTGAGGCAGTAATAAAAACCTTTGCTGCTCAAATACAGAGATCTACATCAGAGACAGACATTCCTGATGCTGACCTTTCGGTAGTGGACTCTGAAATTGTGAAGAGCCTCATGCCCTTTCAGCGGGAAGGTGTGAAGTATGTCCTTTTTGCATGCTGTTAAGTCCTTGCATAAAACTGTGTACTTTATATTGGTGCCCAGCTGCATTCTCTTCCACAGCAGGCTCCACATTTCCTCAGGCTTACACTCTGGCATGTTGGGCTCTTGGTTGTTTGCTGTGGTGTGGTTTGTTTTGTTGTTGGGTTTTTTTTTGAGTGACACATCTATTCTGTTTCTAGATAGAATTCTTCATCATGAGTCAGGAGGAAAGTAGCATTTTGCTAGTCTCATAAAATTGTTCAAATGATACATTTCTGATCTCCATCTTATGATTCAGTATGTGCCTAATTGTCATATGATTTTTTTTTTATTTTTTAAGGTCATTTTTTTCCCAAATGCACCTCTTTTGTTGATGTTTTTTTTAAACATTGACTACATGTTGGAAAGTGACAGGAAATGGGAGCCAGGCCCTGAAAAAGTTAAAATGACTAAATGACTGTGCAGAGCAAAACTTTTGTCTGTCCCCATCATGTATGGTCATTAGTTGTAGACTTCAAGATGCAATCCAGGAAAGCCTGTACTTACTGATGTTGAAGTGGCAATGTTATTAGTAATATTTTCTTAGCTAGGATGAGCTTGGGGACATACAGTGAGTAATAGTGTGGAAAAAATGTGGTTTAAATAATTATAAGGTCTTGAGACTCTCTTCCTATGAAATCAAGGTCTCTAAGGACTGGGCTGAACCACTCTGTTCAGAACCTACCAAGCTTTGTGGGAGTTGCTCATTTGTGTTAAGAATAAGGGAGAAGATCCAGGGTTACTGAAGAACCCAGATCACTTCTAGGTGATCCACGTTATAGGCTTGGTGATGAGCTGTGCTCATCTTGGTTGCCAGAACAGATAGTAAGCCTTTTCTTGACTCTTACTTATTTTTTATTTTCCCCAGTTTTGCAATTTCAAGAAATGGACGTTTACTGCTGGCAGATGACATGGGCTTGGGCAAGACACTCCAGGCAATCTGCATTGCTGCGTATTACCAAAAGGAATGGCCCTTGCTGGTGGTGACTCCTTCTTCTGTGAGGTTTACGTGGGCAGAGGTACTGTGAGCTTGAGTGTGTGCAGGTGGCCAATAGTGGGCATGTGGGATGGTTATGCTATGTTGCACTATGTACAAGTTAAAAGTTTAAAAAGATGTAGAAAAGATGAAGAAACTAAAATTTGTACTCATTTGTAAACTTGATGGGGGGAAATTGCTTGACATCGTCTGTGTGATATATGCCTGTTTTCTTTTACTGGTAGATTTTCATTTAGTGGTCCAGCTGATCTGTTGGAAAGAGGGAAATCTAGAAGTATCTCTTTTGGCCTGCTGATAACTTTGTTCCTGCAAGTCAGCTGGCTCCAAGGGAGTGTTCTCATCAGCATCAAAGACAATAGTTGCATTCAAGCAATTGTGTGTTGTATTCAAGCCCTTCATAGCAGTATTTGCCAGTCCCTTGGCTGGAATAGAAGCCCAGATGCTGGGATTCTCCGTTCTCTTCAAGAGGCCCTGTTATCATCATCATTGTCTGTCATAGTACATCTTTTGGCCTGTCCACTGTAGCCTGTATCTGAGTCCTTTATTAATGTTGATCAGAAGCCCAAGAAAGCTTGTATGGTTGGGAAACAATTCGTGAAGTAAGTCACTGTCGCGGCTTGTACACTGATGCTAATGTGTTGCCATAGGCTAGTCAAATGTTCACTGTGAGAGGAAAAGGTGAGGCAGAGGTTCAGTAGGTCAGTAATTTCATGCCTGAGAAGGAGAGGGTGGGAGTTTAGCTTTCTCTGGAACATTTTATTGATGAGAAGTATATTGATTGGGAATTGCTGGTTTTGTGCTTTAACCAGGTTGTTAGAGCCTCTTGATGTGTGTTTTCATGATCAGTCATGCAACAAAATGCTGGGCAACAAGAAAAGAAAATTGTTTACTGAACAAGGAAGCGATGTTCATCATGTTTGATATTTCAAAGTCCTGTAGTTCTCTGGATCAGCTCCTAACCTGACACCATGACTTCTGTGAGATACCTACTAGGAACAGTTTGGGTTTAGTTTCCTGAAGTACTGGGCACCTGCAGCTAAACTCTTGCATCCTGCTTCAAGAGATTTAAGCAGTATGGGGTGGTTGTTTTTTTTTTTTTTTTTTTTTCCTTTGAGTGCTTGATTTTTCTCTTCCTTCCCCAACTCCTGACTTCCCCTGGAGGTTTTTGTGAGAGATGTTTTGTTAGGACATTTCCTTTAGAAGGACCTGTGTTGCTTTGTGGATGTGTGAAAGGATGCAGATCTAAGAAAAATGTCACAGAAAATGGAAGAAAGTGGAGTTTGTTATGGTCTGTAATCTACTGAGTTCATTCTTGCACAAATGTGTTTTACTGTATTAGTAGAAACTTTTGTAGTGTCTCTGGAGCTGAATTGCCAGAAATTGTCTTTATCTCAGAGTTGTCAGCATTTTATTTTGACTTTGTGGGCTCAAGCCGCTGAGTGCCTTTATATTCAAAGGGCCATAGGAAGGTAGCAGGAAGATGTGAGGTACTCTGGGGAGTACTGCAGCCATGTGTCTTTGGAGTTCTGCGTTGAAACTTAATTAACAGTCAGAGCAGTTTCAAAGCACTTTTTGTGGACAAAGGTCAGCATCAACTGAGAAAGATAGGGTCACGTGTACCGTGCGAATTAGTTATGTGACCCTTATGAAAGGAGAGAGCAGTGCAGGTAGGAGCTTCCAGGTACTTTCCCACTTTGTCTAAGTTTTGGCTTACTATCAGCTGCTTATTTTTTGGTTGGGATCTAACCTTGTCCACACGTTGGCCCATTTTGCTTGTGGTGCTTATTATAAGTGGTGAAGGATAGTTAATTGTTAGTTTCTCACATACTGAGAAATGTGAGAAGCACACATTTAACTCCTCAGGCTGCTGCATGTGGTTCCTGAACAGAGGAGAGGAATGATGTTTGGGGGCCTTCTACAAGTGAAGGGCCTAGAGACAGATGCCACTTCTCATTGTCACGCCTATGGATACCTACAGATCCTGATTGCTCTGCAGAGAACTGGCTAGAGCTTTAACAATATCAGCAGAACTCAGATGTCGCAGGGAGGTTGGTGTCACTGAGGACACAATTACAAGGGAAATGGTGGGTGCTCAGTAGCTAACAGATGGGTTTGGGGGAGGATATCTTGCTCTGGTGTGTGAAGCATTTCAAGAGGTTGATTTGAATGACTACCACCACATGTATTTCAGCTGCTGTCATAGAGCAGCTGGTGTATTGTCAACTTGATCTTTTCATTTTGTTTGTTTGTTTGGGTTTTTTTGTGGGTGGGTTTTTTGTTGTGTTTTTGGTTGGGTTTTTTTTTGTAGACTTTTGAAGAAGGAGAGGTAGTGGAAGAGTTTTTGTTGATCTGGATGAGTTGTTTACTTCACAGTGACGATGAAGTACATGGTATAGTGAGAGATATTTACTGCTTAGAAGCTTGTGTCTGAGGTTTGCTGTTGAGTGGAAAACAATTTCCCTGTCAGTAGTGGTTACTGAGCATTGTTTGGACTTGGGGGTTTTTGTTTGTGTGTTGGGTTTTTTTTTGTGGGTGTGTTTTTTTGTTTTGTTTTTGTTGTTTTTTTTTTCCCAGTAAAAGTCAAGAATAGAGCATATTTGAGACTTCCTAGCCCTGGAAGATAGATTTAGCCTTATAGCCTCAGTTCCCATTACTATGGTGGTTGCTGTGGGAAGGCTGCTTGCCCTTGCTGTGCTCACAGCTGATGTCTAGTGGTGGAGAGGGTGGTGGTTCCATGTTCTAAGCATTCATGAGGATGCTCTGAGAAGTGCTTTGGGGTCCTGACAGAGGACATAATTGCATTTCGGTGCTTAAGTGCTTTCTTCTTCCTCCAGGCATTTCACAGGTGGCTTCCATCCTTGAGTCCAGGTAGCACCAATGTCATAGTAACTGGCAAAGACAACCTAATGGCAAGCTTGATCAACATCGTCAGCTTTGACCTTCTCAGCAAGATGGACAAGCAACTTAAGAACACTTTCCAAGTAGTTATTATTGTAAGTGGAATACTAGAATTCTGAAGTTAATTGTATGCTGCAAATTGGGTAACTTTTGTGTTGTACAGCAGAGAAGTGTAAAGTGGGCCTCATTTGGGATTGAAACTATCTTGTAACTGTCACCGTGATCACAGTTCTCTTCATGACTAGAAGCATGATGTTTTTTCTGAAACCTCTTGAGATAACTAGTAGTGTTTAATTCCTTTTTGACTCCTAAGGTTATGTCTTCTCTTATTGGTTTATGGTCTCTCAGGTTTCATTGTATTAGGGCATGTTCCCTGATGGAGAGCAAGTGTTTAATGTGGTGTGTTAGCAACAGTAGTTTTGGAATTGTACCTTTTTAAGGAGATTGGACTTCAGGGTGATGTTAGTGTTTATCCAGTAAAGCAGATAACCTTTCAACATCAAGTATGTGGGTAAAGCATCAAAAAATCTGCCTTTGCTTGTGTTCCACTGACAATCTTCATTGTCTTCTGTGATCACTTGTATAATTTATTTTGTGAATGACTTGGAATCCATTTTTTAACTTTTTACAGAGCCATTGTAAAAGTCATTTTTCCAGATTTCATTTAGTAAAAATTCAAAACATCTAGTATTTCAGATCCACCTTGGATCAATAGAGACCAAAAGTGTCCACATAGCTTACTATGGGTGTGTGATGTTCTTGGTCTAGTTTTCAGTACATGCATGCACCTTGTTCCTAAGGTCATGACAGTTGGAACATAATAATCCTTTTGTTTCTCAGCATCAGATGGGAATGTGGCAATAGATTGAGTTCTTTGGAGACCAGAGGACTCAAGGGGGATTTTATGGTTTTAATTTTTATTTTTTTCTCCCTATCCCTTCTCTGACAAGACATTCTGTCAGGGTGGAAATGCAGATTGTCACTTTTGAATGCTAGTGCTTTAAGTAAAGGGACCTGGGCTCAAGGGCTGCTGCCCTAAAAATCTTTAACCAGCCCTGAGCTGGCAGATGTTCTTTCTATGTGTTTATATGTTCAAATTTGGACCCTCTATATATTTTTGCAGATGAGAGTAGTCCTACTGAGTGCTGAGCTTCCCTGATTTTTCTTCCAATCTCCTTTTGATGGCTGGGAACATTAATGTAGCTTTTGTGCTAATCAGGAGGGAGCAGGCTGTGCCCAAGAGGCCAGGCAGTATTGTCTTTGCATGCATGGTTGCTTGCTCATCCACACATGGAGAGATGAGAATGTACCCTTGGAGGGCTCGGATTCCTCCTTGTGTCTAAGTTCTGCCTTGCTTCAGCAGTAGAAATGAAGCCTGTTTGGGGGTGATGTCTCAAGTAGGAGGCTATTATCCACCTGGTGAGCCCTATCAGCAGAACAGTTGGATCCTAATTAGATTTCTTTTTTTTCCTGATCATTTTCATTAACCCCTTATTTAGGGAAGTGGCACTGTGTAGGCCTCCTGTGTTTACTGCATTTAAGAGACACATAGGGGCAAATGAGTATTGGTGGTGGAAATAATGTTCTTCTTTCTCATTCCCTCTCCAGCCCCTTCCACTCACTTGTTTGCGGTCACTTGAGGGTCATGGCTTTAAGGTTTGATTTCTGTTCAATTTGCTTGCAGCTGCAGGCTTGAATGCAGGAAGCCTGCTACTCCCCATGCTAGCTTTTCATTTAGAATCTGATGTGACTGTCCCAATGCTTGAGGTATCCTCTGAATGATAGGCATGTAATATTTGATAGCTGAGAGCACTGGGAATTTGTTCTGTAGCCTGCAGTTGGACTATGTATCAGAACTGTCTTCACTTCCATGCTTATTTTGTTTCAGGATGAATCTCATTTCCTAAAGAACATAAAAACTGCACGATGCCGAGCTGCCATGCCTTTACTCAAGGTGGGTATCCAAGTGCTGAACTTCCAGCAGCTCAGATGGGGGTCCCAAAGTGGTGTTGCTCCATTTTCCAGGTTTAGGAGCCAACAGCTGAATTCTGATGTTTTGCAAGTAGAAATCCAGGTAATGTAGACCCAAGAGCAAAATTTGTAGCTGGCCTAACCACTTGTTTCCATGCAGATGTTAGATGCTAAGACCTAACAAAAGAACTTCAGAAGCTCCCTTGATCTAATTATGGTACTGCCACTAATCAGTTTTATGGTGATGGCAAAAAGGGAATGTCAAAACTTACTGAATGTATTCAGGGAGAGTAGAAAGAACATGGTAGTGTCAATGTAGCTTGTTTAATGGAAATAACCATTCTCAGTTACTTCTTGGCACACAAATAGCTAGCTGCTGTATGTCAAAATGACATTACCTAGGTCCTGTCCTTGGCTTTGGTTTTGTACTCGACTGTTACTGCAGCCTTCCAATGTATCTGTGTGACTGGGGTTCAGGAGCATTCCTGTTGGTTGAATGTGTAGAACTAGTAAGAAATGGCAGAATTTGAGGTTACCAAGACAAGTGGCCCACAGAAGGAAGGCAATATTCAAGTATGCGACAACAGGAGAGATGTAAATTTTAATGTCTGCTTGTCCTGGGATCAAAGAATCAAACTCTCCCTGGTAGCCTCTAGCAGATTAAAGTTACGAGTATTTTCTAGACACTGAGAGTCTGTACATTAGAACAAGGTAAACACAGTTCCTTTTCAGCGATTACCAACAAGTGTGTATAAAGAGAAGATTTGATCCGTGATGAATTTATAGCAACCAACTTTTATAAGCAGGATTCTTAATGGGAAGCTGAAAGTAGTTGTCCTTGAATAACTTCATTGTTCTCTTTAAAGGCCTGACTCTTGTCTTCTCTTGGCTTTCAAAGTACTTCATGCTTTTTAATGTTTGGAAACTAAGTAGGAGGTCCAATTTTATGAGCAGTTTGAAGTACAGTAATTAGGATGTATGTCTGAAAATGGAGGAAAATAACAAATTTACCTCATTGCAAATGCTCAGAAAGCAGTCTTATCCTTTCCTACTTGTAGCTTTGTAAGGATCAGCTTGTCAAAATTATTTGCAGGCTACAAGATACAAGAGTGAAAGATGGTAGCTGTTAAGCGGAGGTTAATTGCCTGTATGCACTTACTGAGAATTTACAGTTTTATACTGTCACATCACGGGTCTTGGAGAATTGAGAACTGGTGCTTCTGAAACTGAATTTCAGTCTTCTGAAAGCATTAAGAGTTTTGTGTTTGTATTATGCATTATCTCACCTGCAAACAGCATACAGTACCAGATGTTTCATGTTAAATGTCCGGGTAAATTTTATTCTCCTGTTTGCTGACTATAACTTCTGAAGTGAGTATTTACTGTAATAGCCACTCTTCTGCCCCCCTTGCTTTCCAACAGGGGAGTTTTGCTCTAAAACTAGCCCCTTTGGCAGCTTTGTCTTCAGCTACATGAGTGATGCCATGTTCACTACTGGTAGAGCACATTACAGAAATGCTTTTGTATTTGAAAGAACTGCCCAAATATGAGTTTTCATCACTTGAATACTGGATTTGACAGATATACTGTGTCATCTTTATAGTAAATAGTCAATGGGGTAAAAATTCAGAGTATTTTCAGTATTGTGCATGAGACTTTGAGGGTTTTGAATAAGAGGCATTGATAAAGCAAGATTTCCCTCAGCAGAATGTTTATGTTAAAAGTATTAGAGCAGTACTGGGGCTCTCAGAAGAGACCCAAAAAATCTGCATCCACAGGGAAGCCCTTCGTAGATAACACTGCTTCTAGCACCTCCATTCCTGCGTTAAGGTCATGATGTGAAGCTGTGCCAGTGCTGTAACCAGAGCCACTGGAGCCAACTCATGCCTTGTGTACCTTCTAAGCTTTGCCACTTCTACCTGTTGTTAGCGTTATACTAATTTAAACTTTCTGAAATTACCGCAGTTGCTTACAAGGTTTCCAACATCCTAAAGCATTAAAGCTTAGCCTTGAACTGGCTTTTGGGGACAGAAAAGGAAAAGAACCCAACACCTATGAAATGGGATCCCTGGTCCTTACATGCTACAAAGATTTATGAGTCCATAATGACACCAGACAGATATAAGTTAAAATGTTTCTGAGCTTGAAATGTTTCTGTCATTTCCATCTGTGCTTAATGGGTTCTTTTTATCTTGACAGAATCTGCTCTTGTGACTTCTGTATTTGAATAATAAGCGAAATACAAAAATTGTTGCGAGTGTTTAGACAGAACTGCACAATAATCAGATTAAATCAATACATTCATAACAAAGATGACTTACCTTGGATATTAATTTTGAATCTTCCTTCTTAGACAGCCAAGCTGAATCTCCACCTCTGAAGTATTTAACCCATAGTTACAGCTTTTAAAGCCTCATTTTAATTTTAATATCTGACATTGACCGGTTTTCAAAATGAAGTGGTATTTTTAGCCACTCAATAATAATTAATCTTTTCCTACTCTTTTGTATGTTTTGTGGAGCAAGTGTGGTATGGAATTATCAAGCAGAACCAGGTATTAAACACGTGGCCTCAGTTTGTCAGTTGGAGCTTCTATATGTTCTTTTAATATTAAAAACCCACAAACTCTTTGTGTGTGCGCGGTATTTGGTGTATGGTATTCAGTATCTTTTGTGACATACTTAGCTGCTACCTTGACAGAAATTTAGGAAAGTTTTGCTTGGAACAGTGGGAAATGTGACCAGNTAGTGCACTTTTATAGTGGCTGAATGTATGCAGTGACCATGCTGGTCAGCTGGTAGCTTGCCCCAGGTTGCTGTTAGTTTGGAGTAAGTATATAAATTACATAAAGACATGTTATTCCCAATTTATTGTTATTGGACAAAACTTTGAGAGGAATTTCTGATTACACAGGCAGTGAGATGGAGTGAGCTGAAATAGCAGCAGCACAGTGTTTAGGCCAGATTTCTTATTCCCTTCACTTGTACGTGGAGAACACCCCGCCTACATGGGACCAGGTGGCAGAGTTTGTACACAGTCTGTATGCATCCCTGTGAAATTATGGAGACGGATGGGTTGAAAGCCATAGTAGAAAACAGTTCTTTGATGTTCTGGCATGTGGCAAAAATCCTGCTTTCAAGCTCAGCCAGCTTTCACTCTGGCCAGTCAGTGCCAGCAACTGCACGATCAGCGTCTCTTATGGTACTCAAGAGGGCTAGAAGTTCTTGTGTTTAAAGTGGTCCCTTTGTCTTGCTTCCACGCGCAGCAAAGTGAGAATACTCTCGTACTGTTGGGCTTTGTTTGAGTCACTGTTTTCAAGACTGATTTGTCACTGCCCCTAATCCAGAGCTGTGGCAACCAGTAGTGGGACCTGCTTGTCACCTTGGTATTTTCTTTAGTCTCATGGTTGGGAACAATTTCTTGAGTGTGCTGACAATATTAGTGGTTTTCTTTGCCTCTGCCCTGCATCTGCCTCCCTCAGAGGCAGAAAGTTTCATGGTGTTCCACCTTTTGTAAGCATTTTGTTTTTTTCTTACAATATTAGAGTGGTCCAGAGACACGAGCATCAGAGAGAGGGTACACGTGCTACCAGTATCCGTAAAACAACAAAGCCCAAGGGTGTAGATGAAGAGGAAACAACAAAATGGAAGTTTTTCACTGATCTGTGGTTGGATCTCTTGGGGACTGGAGTGAAAAGGATTCTACATTCTTTGACCAGCTGAAGTGCTGAATGGTCTTTGTTCTTCTGTAATTGCATGGAGTATTGCAAGGCAGTGGAAACTGGGGAAGTTCCCAATGGAACATGGATGAGTGTTTTGGAAGCAAGACAGTAAGTTTTTAGTGAAGAATTGGGTTAGAAACCAAGAAATAAAAAGTATCTAATCAAAGATTCCAGTAGCATAAAATGGTATTATGTCTGTTGTGTTCCCTATGGGCCTTATTCCACAACATTTGGGTAATATTACTAATGCGATGGTTCCTGTTGAGCTGCTGTTCAGGTTAATAGCATGATGCACACTGATGTTTGCAGGGTTAAAGGTCTTTGTTTCTATTATGGAAGTCCAAATACATGATGTGGCTGGAATCTAATATCTTTGTGCTTGTTTTAATAAAGAGATGCTTTAAAATAATAGAGGGAAATAGATCAATGCTGAAGGTAAAAGGTGAGGAGGGAACGTAAAAATCTTCCTTTCTGGGGGAAATAAATAACAGCTGTCTTTAGGTACTACAAATCCATATGGATTGCATAAAATAATCCTTTGCTGCTTGTCACCTGCTGAGAGAAGGAACTTCATCTTTAAATTGGAGAAGCTCAGGGCCCTCAAGGCTACATCTTCAAATCTACTCTTACCCCTCCTAGTTTCCCTTCCCTCTCAAAAGAGGGAGGTAGTGTAATTTGTTTCCATCACAGCTGATCGTTGACATTTGATACGTGTTCTCTGTCTAGATGTCATTTAAGAATAGGGAAAGACATTTATATTTTTTGGAATAACCACTGCAGGATCATCTTCTGAAATGTAGAGCCTTATCTGTCTTACCCAAGTACAGAAGCAGGCTCTTCAAAACAGCTGCAACCCCTTCCCTTTATCAAATCTTCTATCTCTTCAGGTGATTACCTCTATTATATTATGGCCACTTTCAGATTTTCCATTTCACAGGATAAGATGTTCTTATGCTAAGCAGTTCAAAATGACAGAGTAAGCAAAAACTAGGGACACAAGTGGTTGTACAGCCAGAACCAGCCATACTTACTTTAAAAAGTATGTCAGTCTGTTAGCATATGGCAGAACTCATGCTGTGAAATTCATTTGACACAGTCAGTCATTGTATGTTAATGAGGCTCTTTGCATGTTCAGTTATTTCGTTGTGGCATACACCCCTCTCCTCACCTACTCCCCTTCGAGTCAATTGGGTGTTGCGTTTTGACCTCTAAAGTGCTATTGGGGGTTACTATTTCATAAATTATTCTTTGATTTTCAAAAATGATATTTGTAAAAGTCACAGCTGTGGAATTCATTGTGGCTGGTGCGTTGTGTGTGCACCACTTACGTTACTTAGAAAACGAGGGCTACAGAAGAGGTTGCCACTAGTCAAGTCATTGTCAGAGTTCACTTAAGTAGTCTCGAAACAAAGCAGCTGTAAGAACAGTCACAAGGACATGAGAGAGAGGAGTGCTCTTGGGAAGATTAAACTTTGTGCCTATAAGCTAATGAGCAGCTACAGTTAGTTCTCCTATGTGGAAACTGGGATCAATTGACTGCAGACCTGGTTTTGCTAGGAAGTCCTTGCTGGTTGCTCCATATTATTTTCTGTGCCGTTGTTCTGTTATTCTTATAGACCTTGGAAGAAAAAAGGGGTAAGCTCTCACTCTTGACAGGTCCGAAGATTCAGCAGGAAACAAGAATTAAGCAGTGATCAGCAGAGACTTTTCTGCAGGAGCAAATCTTTATTGGCATCTATTCAAAATGAGTTGCCACCAGAAAAAAGAGATGTGAATCAAAGCCATTTCTTTCATCCAGAATTTAAGTAAACCTTTGACACTCAAAAATTTGTCTTTTGAGGACTTTTTTTTTATTATTATTATTTTCTCTGTTGGGCTTCTCTCTCATGGATTTTAAATGAAAGGGGCCTTTGTCATGAGGAAGACCACCTATGTTTCACACAATTTTCTGGAATTAAGTTCTTCAAGATCTTCACAGCTCTTGTAGAGCTAGTGTCTTTTGGGGTTTTGAGTTTTTTGGTGTCTTTTGGGATTTTTCTTTACTCCTCGATTTGTTTAAAATGGTTAATTATAGAAGATGTATCACAGCCCTTGGTAAGTGCTTGCAGTTGTTAGATACACTGTCTGTTCAAAATTAATTTGTGCACAGCAAAGCAGCAGCTGGGTAAGTTTAGAATTCAAATAGCGTGTAACTTCATTGTTCTCTCTTTTGATACCTATTTAGGGGTTGAGGAAGGAGCCTGACTAATTCTTTTGACTACTGGGAAATTAGTGTTCCAGCCTTGTCTCATGTAACTTCTGGGGACCACCCTCCAGGGTGGAGCCTTGAGAATGGCATAAACCCTTTCAAGACAGTTGGGTTTATGTCATGTTTAATATGTCCCTGGTCTGTTTTGAGTGAACTCTTCTCGCTTTAGCTTGATCCAGAGATACTTGAAGTGGGCTGTCTCTAGTTGCATGACCTCCACGTTGTCTTTTACCTATCAGCGGTCTTCAGTTAGTAGAGGAGGAAAAAAATAGTTTGGAGGTTTCTTGCTCATGTGGGACCAACTTGCCTTGCGTTTCAGCTGATTTCTCAGGGTGGTGTCAATTTACTCCTCAAAGGCTTCTGCAAGGCATCAGATATTGTCTAGGTTCTGCTAAGTTGTCCTTCACTGTTACCTTAATTTTAAATACTGACCTAAGTTCTGCTTTATCACTTTGTTTCCTCATGGCATCTGATATCTTTGGCCTCCGTGACTCCTCCCTCTTTTGAGCAGCATGGGCATCTGTCTTGTGCGAATTTACTGTCACCTTCGGACATGTCCAAAGGTTTGACCTCTCCTCTTATTTAGTTCAATAAATATCCTGCTCTTTTGCATGTTTATGGGAATTGTCTGATCCTGGTGATGATCACATTTCCTTCATATCTGTTTAGTAGGGATGGAGGGAGAAGGCAAGTCCCACCTTGGTTACAACCTATATATAAATATCTGATAAAGTGTCCTGAAATTAATTTCCGGTAGCTGATCTGTGAACTCTTTTTTTCCACCAGATTTGGTTGGTGAGTGGATGAATCAGCTGAATAGATTTGGGTGACTGGTAGATCTCAGTGAAACGATAAAAGAATTTAATTTTCTTTTTCATTTAAATGTGAATGAGCTGTTGGTACAGGTGTCACTCAAGAATCCCTTTGTTATTTTAATGAACCTGCATTAAACCATGCAGGAGATTGCCAGGCATTTGCAATTTAACTACTAGATGTGAATTTACAGCAGTAGAAATTCATAGCTCTCATCTAATAATAGAATTAGATAATAACGGAGGTATGAAGGTAGAAATGCATCTTGGAGGCTTTTATGTCTATTGTATAATTTTTTTCCCCCACTTTTTGGGATCACTTGCTTTAGATACAGGTTTCCCACCCTAGCCCCCTCCTGTCTCCCCTATAACATGTTTTATAATCTTCTTACATGATTCATATTTATTAACTCACGTTCAGCCAGCTGTGTCTAGCCAGCTGTGCCTAGACTGGCTATGGCTGTCAAGTGGACGTCTTCTGGTCCTGCTTCGTGCAGCTTCACCTTTCTCTCCTTGCTAGTAGAATTTAAAATCAAAAAAGAGAAATGAACGAAATGCAAAAAGAACAATCCTACTTCTGTGAATCTCTTCTGCTTTTATGAGGCAGACAGTCTGTTAATGGCTCACTGTGGCATATTTATTACCAGAGAATTTATTTTGAAGGTGAGGATATACCTGCAAGGGTGTGTCATTTTCCTGTGACATCTGACGCCAAATGAAATGTTGAGTCAGGCAGGAGATATTAACGTGTCTAGTGGGTAAATGCCAATTCAGAAAGTACTGTCATAAAAACTTATGTCCCTTTTCCTTACAAAAAAACAGTATGGTTTGTCCTGCTTCCTAGAAGTTTTAAGCACTGTCCCTGAGTCTGCAGCACTGTCTTTAGACAATGAAGCCTGAAAGTGTCTGTGGAAGGTGACGTACTTTTCCATTTAGGTTCTTGGACAATGGGTCTGGGATTTTCTTTCAGGCCTGGGGATGACTTCTTTTAAGATTCTCCTTATTCTGTAAGGTGTGTGATAATGATGCTCCATTTTGCTTTCCCAGGCTGCCAGGAGAGTGATCTTGCTTTCAGGAACCCCTGCCATGTCACGACCCGCAGAGCTCTACACGCAAATAGCAGCTGTCCAGCCAGCCTTTTTCCCGCAGTTCCACTCCTTTGGGCTTCGCTACTGTGATGCCAAGAAGGTACTTCATTGGGAGAAGTGGCAGACTGGGACTCTGTAACAGCATATTATTTTTTTGCAAAATGTGGAAGCTTTTTCTTGCCTTCCTTCTGTCTTGTATTACCTCTTTTTTGAGAGTCTTATTGCAGAGTAACATTTTGAAAGCTCTCAGTGTGAGAAACTCTAGGTGTTGCAGTGGTGGGCCTAAGACATGCAGGTAGTAATGCTTCATGTCATGTTAAAATCTGCCCAGAAAGCCATGAAAGTAAAAAGATGAAGGAAAAAAAAAAAAAAGGAAAAAGGCTATAGTTGGGAAAATGAGCCTGTTCTGAAGGGAATGTGCCTCCAGAGTGTTTGAAATGGACAGAATAACTCTGGGGTCTTTAGACAGCTACAGGTTTGGGCTAATAGGTTAAAAAAAAAACAAACTCCAAACCAGTTTCTAGTCTGCTTTAGTGACAGTTTAACAAAATAAGGCCTCAGTTGCTTGGCATTTTGAATTTTATACCTCCGGGTAAGTAAAAAATGAAGGCTTGCAGTCTGTCTGTGCATTCCACGCTCTTCTAATTCAGGAAATGGATGTGGTCCTGAGCATATCTTGAAAATAAATTAACTTCTCTTATCTCTGCCAGCTGCTACTGCTCAGCAGTGGTTTCAACAGAGTTGCTGAGTCCAACCACTGTAAGATCTTGACTTTGCAGGAAGCCAGCAGTTGCAGCCATGATGTCAAGTGTTTGCCTTACTCTCAACGTACAATCAACTCTCCTTGGCTTGGATTTGCCATGTCTAGGGTGGAACGCATGCTGCTAAAAGAGCTTTTGCTGCTGTCTGTTGTACAAGGAGGCTCTAGGATCATCTGTGTTGGTTGAATAGGCACAAAGAGGGGAACCAAAGTTCCTCCAAGTTATGATTTGGAGCAAGAGCCCTCTAATCTGCCTTGCCCTCCAGTTCCTGTAGGACAAGCACATTAGCAGTGTGAGCATGGACCTGTAGTGCATGAACTTGCTTGCTCTGCTTTGTTCTTGAGTATCCATTCCACTTCTTGTGCCTCATTTCCTGTAGGACTGGGCAATAACTTTCAGCAGAGTGGTTGGAAACAGCAAATGACAGTTTCAATGCTCAAAACTATTTGCAGAGGAACTGAACATCATCAGTGTATGCCATTAAAAATAGTTACAGCTCATTGTAGGGCTTTTGTGTCTGTTTTCTCTGTTTATGGTAGCTAGCATATTCCAGGTTTCCATTAAGATGATTCATATTTCAGTCTCGTATAAAGTTCTCAAGTCCCCCTTCTCCTAGATCTGAATGCCCACTTTTACTTTCATTGCTGGTGTAGTGCTGTGCTGTTTGTGTCCAAATGTGCAAGCTGGATCAGCAGTTCATTGCCTTTCATACTTATATGCTGTTACCATTGGTAAAAGTAATGTCATTTAGCATGTGGAGTCACAGACACAGAACTTGAGTTCTAGAAGATGACAGCATTCCTGTTAGCAAAGTGCTGCTTTTCTGGCACAGAAACTTACTGTTTCTCCTTCCACATTAGGAATCCTATGGAGGGAAAGGGCCACGTCTACTCTTGAGCTTTGTTATTTTTGTTGAAAGATTCCTGTCTGAGCAGTGGCCAGAATGCTTCCTAGGGGGGGGGAAATCAAGAGATGCAGTTTCATCTCATTGGTTTTCTGCAGTAAAAAGCGAAAGTTGAATTGCAATGTGTAACTGAACAGGTTTGGAGTTCCATAAACTCTTTGAGGGTGAAGTTCTGCGTGACTAGCTGTTGCTTCAATTACAAGACATAAAATTCGGGTAAGATGTTGAATTGGATAAAAGAAATGAAACTGTTTTGCACGATCCAGGTTGTAACAGTGTATTCTGTGTAAATGAGTTTTCAGCTTACAGTGAAACTCAGCATGGCGGTCACAGTCTGTATCAGCTTCCCCTCAAAACCTCTGCAGGATTTCTAGTACAATTTTGTTTCTCTGTTTGACCTGCCTCTGCTAGACGGTGGAACATTATTGGTCTTCTCAGTGCTTGCCTGGGATATTTTACTGCAGTTAATGTCAGTAAATGATAGCGTGAACCTAGAAAGAATTTGTTTAGAGAAGAAGTGGAGCTGCTGGAAATGATGAAGTGTGGATGGTATTAGAGGAAAAAATGGGACTGCTGAATATTGGGTTGCTATAGATCCACCCAGAAATGAGTAAATTAAAAGGTGTTTTGATGACTGTAGTTGTTCCCTCCTGGCTGTAGTATGTCCCTCCGTCATGTTCCTTTTTGCAGCTCTAACCTGAGGTTGTGTTTGGAGTTACATCCTCTGTGAAGAAATTGTGGTACTTCTGCTGTCATTACTTAAATAGGTTTTTCTGTCCTGAAAGTGGCAGCATTAGGAGTGGGGATGGAATTGCTCAGAAACAGAGAGGTTTTGCAGGGCTTCTGGAGATCTGTCAGGATGAAAGGTGCTATGTAAAAATATTTTGATATTAATAATAAACCCGATTGCATTATAAGATTAAAAAAATTTGACAAACCCTGAACCATTCAATTTAAACTTAAAACCTGACTAGTTTCTGCTTGAAGATAATAGATTTTATGACAGAAAATGGCAAATGCCTGGCAGATGTGATTAGAAAAGATATAAAATAAAAGTTTATCATTTTGTAATTCAACCTCCCTGCATCTGTACTCTTAAAAATGCAGCAAGTGAAATGTCACCTGCTTATTTACAAAATATCTCAAGTCTGTTTCTCAAAATACATGCTGTGAATTCATTTTTCAAACTGGGTGAAGTTGGCAAATATTAAATAATTTCTATCTGAGCACATGCTCTGAATTTGTAAGAGTTTGGCAGCTTCTGCTAACACTGTAATAAGTTTACTGACTCATGTAAGATGCTGTAACACTTTGGTAAGAAAATCACAGTTGGAAGCATTTGTTCTGGAATGATATGGATCAAAGCCAGATGTGCTTTTTGGCAAAATAATAATTTCTTTTTTTCTCTCTCTCTTCTTTTCTACAATAGGATAAACTAAACTATGTTTTAATAATTCCAAAAATAATCATCTTTTTTTATCACTAGCTAGGTGCCATAGAGAATTAGCATGTTTCTTTGCAAATTGTTCCAGCAACAGTCACCATCAAAGAAATATAGTAATCTGAACATACTGTAGGGATTCTGCCTATGTACACTTTTTAATGTGACAGTAGATGGTATATTGGCTCTGTTTGTACCTTGTTCTTTCAGTTAGGATGATGTTACTTTCCTGAAGTGGACGTGAACACAAAACAGATGTATGACTTGTTATGGAAGTGGAAAGTGGAAAAACATGGGGTGCATGCATAGAATGAGCCTCAGGAGAGTTCTCCAGGCCCCATAGCAAGTCTTGCTCAGCAGCCTGGTCAGTGTTGATCCCTGCTACTTAGCTACCAGTGCACCGGGGAGAGAGGTTATGGGGCTTCTTGGTTCTGTACAGCTGCTCTGCTGGGTCCACAAAGCCTGAAGAGATGCAGTGAGGTCAACTTTCCTGCAGCATGCCTGAAGCTAATAAGCCCAGCTAGACTTGAGCCAGCTTTGCACAGACTGGAGGGATGTATCTGCATTGCACTCCTGGTTTCAGGGAAGCAGAGCGGTAATACCATGTTGCTTCTCGAGGACTTGGCTTCCATCCAGGTGGGGTTATTACCTCTAGCTTTATACCACTGTGCTACTCTCAGAGCCAGAGTTTTAACTCTACAAGATTGAAACTGGCTTTGGGACTGGGTTTGAATTGTTTCCTGATTTAATGCACCAACTATAGAAAATCAGATGCTACTGTAATTAAGTAGGAATAGATGAAGCCAAATCATTTTTAATGGTGGCCAAAAGTGCCAGAATCCAAAGTCACTTAAAGGTTCACATCAGTACAACAAATCAATAGAATTGCAGATTGTCCTGTTATGTTAGTTCTCAACCTGAAGTATAAATGTTTGCCTCCAGGTATCAGAGAGGTCTTAATTGCCTATAAGTGGTTTGATTCCTCCTCTTTCTGTCTCATGGTATGTTCTCATCCCTGTTCCATCAAAACACCATCCTTTAATACAGTCAGTAACATGACTAACCTCATGGCTGGTATGATTTATTTTTTGTCTTATACGTTCCACAGGAGAATGGAGAGTGCAGTGAATTCTTCGGAATTTTTTCCTGTTTTACTTAGATTTCTGTGTTGCAGCAGGTTTCTCTTGGGCAAGGCAAATAAAAAATATATAGATTTTTAAGGCTAAATCTGTTTTAGCAATTAATGCAGTGTGGTGAGAGTGAAGCAGCAGATCAAAGAGGTTGGTGCTGAGGCTCCTCACATCTCCATTACATGCAGTTTAAGAGGGTGTATGTATATATATCTAGGGAGTTACTTTGGATTGTTGTTCCAGGACTGAAGGTTGTAGTTTTGGCTTTTTTTGGTGAAACTGCCGGTAAGAATTGGAATTAGATCCGGGAGGAAGATTTCTCTTCCCCATTTCCTGGGTTTTCAATATTACTGTAGCTGTATTTCATATATTTATTTGTGGAACTTCAGCAGAAAGGTGTCTCTTTATCCTTTACTTCAGCATAAGAACCTTATTGGTCTCCTCTCCAAAAGAAGGATGTTTCTTTGGGGCAGTGTACCAATTTTGATGCCACTGTTTTGTCAGCTTAGTTGTTCTTTTGTATAGAACAAATGATAGGCCATAGGAGCAGTAGAAATGATGAGCTGAGATTAATTGCACACAGGATCTTGGAGGATAGGGCAGGTTCAGAGGCAAGTGCTTCAAGGAGCAGTAATGAAGGTTTTATTCAGAGGAGCTTTCAAGTGATGATGCTTTGAAGAGACAATGCTTGGAGTGATTTATTTTGGGCCACAATTTATTTATGGTTTGCTCAAGTCTGAGCCAAACATGATAATGGCAGAAACGGAGTATGTCAGGAAGCGGATCAAATGATGGGTGACAATGAAAACCAGGCAATTTTGACCTAGCATTTGCTAGGCACGTCAGATCAGTGTAACATCTCTGTGAACACTTTTGGGTTAAGGCTGTTTATCCTAGTGCTGTTAGGATTTTTATCTCCTGCTTAAAGCCGAGATAAACATGTGTGCACAGAACTGCAGTGAGTGCTGCCAGCTTGCCCAAAGCTGCATGTGGACAGCAGCACAGGAGCACAGCACCTTACTGTGCGAGGGTGGATAGCAGGGCATAGTGCTGTGGGAGGAATCTGTACCTCTCTGCATAGTCCTCTTCCCTGTACTTCCCTGGGCACTTGTAGATAGGAAAAAGGGAAGTTTTTCAGTTACCTTCTCCTGTTGGGTGGATTAGTTTGTACACTTCTGTCTTACTGCCATTTTTGTCAAATCTCTCTTGCTACTGACCATTAAGTTCTTGGCTTGTCCAGTTTCCCTGGGGGTTTATTCTGCTCTTGGATTGCCTCCTAACCAGTCTTTTGTAAGTTTGACACTGATAACTGCTTTGATCTTTCCCAGATGCCATGGGGTTGGGACTATTCTGGATCATCCAACTTAACTGAACTGAAAATTTTGCTGAAAGAGTCCATCATGATCCGACGTCTGAAATCAGATGTGCTTTCCCAGCTTCCAGCAAAGCAACGCAAAATGGTTGTGGTGGCTCCTGAGGGCATCAGTGCAAAGACCAAAGCTGCCTTGGCAGCTGAAGCAAAGAAGATGACCAAAGGATATGACAGTGTAAGTCAGAAACTATTTTCATGATGAGCCATTGGTATTTCAGGTACCTTTATTTAAAAACATGAGTGGAAAACCAGTATCCTGAGTTCCCAGGAAGGTCAGAGCCATACCTCATGTGAAGGCACAGTTTTAAATGATTGTACAACACAAGCAAAATAGCTCAGCTTTTTTTTCCTTTTGATTTATGTGGTCTACATTGTCTTCTTGTGTGAAATACCATTTCCTCTTTCTTCTTCTCTTGTTAGTCCTTTCTAATTGCCTTTTGTGCCTCCTGCCTCCCTACTTACTCTTCCATCTTGCCTTATAACCCCATTCACCCTACAAACACAGCCTGTTTGAAGCTGCATTGTGAACACAGCAGTAGCCAAAAATGCAAAGAGTGTTTTTTAACTTTTTTTGTTTGTTTTTCTTATATGGATGGCAAATGCATGTTCTAGACTCCCAGGATGCTAATACAGTTCTGTAAGAACATAGGAATTTTTCCTTGCCGTTTTACTTGGGGAATGCTTTCTCAACTAAAACTGTTTGTGATATGCTTGTCATCCAACCTGTGGGAGTTGGGTAGGAGGTAGGAAGGGAGGTGTCAGAAATAGGAGTGTGTGACTATCTGCCATGCCCAGTGGCGAGTAGGAGACTTTCCCCTCCAGTCCCCTTTTGTTGTGCTTTTTTAGGTTGATTTTTATTCTAGTAAAGTGTTTATTGGCAGCCTCAGATTTCCCAGATCTGTAAGCAAGGAGAAAAGACATTTCTGAGACTCACACTTATTTATTTTTCTCTCTGCAGAAACAACAGGAGAAGGAAGCTCTGTTCCTCTTCTACAACAGAACAGCAGAAGCTAAAATCCATTCAGTTGTGTAAGCTGCATGTCATTACTTCATTCTTGCCTAGGAAAATGTGTTTTTTCCGCTGAGAACAGGAAAACAGTACCTTAGAGATAACAGTTGCAGGGACATGAAGCATAGCCTCAAGTCAGCTTAGAAAAAATTGATTTTAATTACAATGCACTAAACATTTTCTTCTCTCAGAGTTTGTAGGCTGAATAAGTCCTCTGATTTCATTCCAGATTTAGATCTAAACTGTCATTTGAACCGTCTCAAATTACTCGGTGTTTAGGACTTGGATCAAGTTCCCTGGTCTGGACCCTATTTCAGTTTAAGGAAGGGAGGAGTAATGAAACTAAAAGTATCAACAAAATTTAAGAAAACAAATGCTGCTGTGCTGCTGCAGCAGGAACCGTGAGCCAAAAAGCGTATGAGATGGACTGAGCTTCAGGTACTGCATGATCTAAGGATGTCACAGCCCCTGCTGAAGTTCATGGCTTTTCCACATGGGACCTCAATAGCAAAAATTTTCTATCATAGGTGTGCCCTTTCATCCTTAGCCTTCTGCTGGGTCTGCAGAGAAGTTGCTTAAGTCATATAGCATGCTAGTAACATGAAAACAATTTACTTTTCTGCAGCCCGCTGAATGTAGGGACCAGCTGATGTGTGCTGTGTGATTTCACAGTCTCAGACCTTGCTGCAGAATCTGCTTGTTTGGCACTGAACTGTACTTCAGAGTCCCAGCGCTCATTTCTGTAGAAGTTTTTTTTCCTTTTTTGTTAGTGAACAGTTAGAAGACTTTCTTCCTTTCATATTCAGTTGCAAGTGTGAACTGAATATAAAACCATGAGGGGCTATTCACTTGAGTCTCTGGTAGGAACTAATTGTTTTTTTTTCTGGGGCTTAGTAGCACTTAAAATACCACTTACTGTAAGCTGCTAATATACAGTATCATCTAGGTAATGGTACTGTCCTGTTACCATCAGCACCTCCCATGTCTTACCCTTAATGACAGTGTCTTTCATTGCTTCCACTGAAGTGACTAGCCATTTGTTATATGTGATATGGGAACGAGATATAAAATAATTGTAATGTGTTGGCATCTGCTTGCAACACTTGAATGATTACTTTGATGCTTGCTTTAAAATTTAGTAATCCCACTACTTTCCCAGATTTCTTTGTTAAATAATATTCTCACATAATTGGGATCTGAATGTCATGAACTCTGGGATCTGTCTGCAAAGCACTGATAACATCTTAATATAGCATTGGAAGTTCTGCTTGGTGCTTTCTGACAGTTGCTGCTGACCTAAGCTGTGTTGTATTTAGCAGAGAACTTGATATTTCTGAACTTCACAACTGTGTTATTCCAAAGAAAAAATGACATTTGTATCATCTGTTCTGATAGCTGTTGCTATACTTGGTTACAAATGCTAGGCTTTTAGGTGTTTTTCAGGCTCCATTTGTATCACACCTTATTATGTGGAAATGGGTCCTATACAGCTATTAGTCCACGGAAAAAGCCAGATTTAATTAACACTGTTTAACTGCATTTAAAAGGAGTCTTGTTACCTTTCATTGGTCATTATCCTATATACATATAGATAATTACTAGAAGTAGCTGATGTATTTAGATTGTTGGGCCATAGTAAATTGTCAGTGTGAACCCTTCCAGGAAAAACTACCTTCAGGATACTCTGATGTGTGGGTTTAGAGGCCTTTTCTTCTAAAATAAAAGCAATCCTAAGTATACACAGGAAGAATAATTGTATGCAGATTATCTTAGCGATTGGGCAAAAGTTCGAAATACAGAAGGGTGGATGAGGCTGTCAAATAAGTATAAATGACCTCCAATTGACTGATCTGGGATGTCATGTTTCAAGTAGGATCTAATAAACTGATTAATATGCAAGTTTAAATATACCCAACTGTCCAGCTGTGGTGAAGAAAAACAACTGGCTCTTCCTGCAGTGTCTTTTTAATCTGTAGGAGGTTTGACTTGCAAAGTGCATTTTACTGCCACTTTTTTTATACTAACTTATTTCGTGGTTTCTATGTATAGATACGCAGTATCCTTAAAATTTGTTGTGAGCAAAGCCGGTATTCTCTCAGGACATAGTTTATAGAGTTTTGGGATTTTTTTTCCTCTTCATGCAGAGAATACATCTTGGAGTTACTGGAAAGAGGGAGTGATAAATTCCTGGTGTTTGCTCATCACAAGATAATGCTGGATGCAATAGTTGCAGAGCTGGAGAAGAAAGTAAGTAATTAAATAAGTTGTCTTAACTCTATCACTGTTCTAGCTTCAAAGCTGTTTAAGAGATCCCCAGAGTTATTGCCAGTCAGATAGTTTATGAAAGTTAGTGGCAGAGATAATTGTCTGCTGCTGGATGTGCCCTTCACTGAGGCAGCTAAGCTGTCAGAATGAATGCCTCACAGGATGCACTTTGTATTAGCTGAATGGCTTTTGTTGTATTTAATGTTCTTTAATCTTCATCATCTGCCCTGGAGCTTGTGAATTCTTGGAAGAGTTTGTTAACCTGTGTGGCCATCTCTGATTTCATCAGACAGGGAGAATGTAGCACCCCAAGTTCAGCTGTGGCCGCTTTTCTTTATCTCTGTGGTGCTCTTACATTTTTGAACTGGAATACTGTATGGAGACAACAAACCTGCCAGTCATCTTTCTGCCTTCAAGAGTATATTGCTAATTATTCACGTGAGACTTCTGTGGATGCATCCCTAAAGAGTTCTGGATCGTGTTGGGGCAGTGTGAAAGATGGTTTAAGTTAATATTCTAAACAATAAACCATAGTGGCAGTGGTGCCTCTGCAACCTCTGTGACAGCATCCTCCAGCAGAGCAAGGGGTTAGACACTGAAGGGTTATGGCCCTGTATCATGCAGGTTTGTTATACCTCTCCAGAGCTACCACAGAGCAACTGAGATGTGTGGGATCTCATCTCCTCCCATCACAAACCAGGGCAGACTTGGGGAGGTTGTAGCAGCTGCAGCATCAGCACATAGTCTCCAGCTTCACATTAAGCGAGTTGCCTTTCCACCATACCTGAGTTGCCAGCTTCCTGTTGCTCAGGACTGGTGGGAGAGCAATGGACACAAGAGCATTGTCCTGCATTGTGAACAGAGGGGGGGAGGGGTATATGACATGCTGAGCTACAGTGCCTCTGCCTTAAAGATGAGGAAAGGTCATAAAAGTCCAATTTGCCTCTTAACTTTCCTGATACTGCCATGGGGAAGGGAAAGAGAATCCACTAAAACATGGAAGGGAGGGTACAGGAAAGGGGACAAAAGGTCTCTAAAAAGTATCAACTTCTGCCTTTTCACAGAAAGTTGAATACATTCGCATTGATGGCTCCACACCTTCAGCTGAGCGGCAGTCCCTGTGCCAGAAGTTCCAGTTCTCAGAGAAGCAGGTTGTAGCCATCCTGTCCCTCACTGCCGCAAACATGGGCCTGACACTGTCTGCTGCGGACCTGGTGGTTTTTGCAGAGCTCTTCTGGAATCCAGGGGTATGCATTCTTCAGGGGACAAGGGTTGGATGCTCCCTGGAGAGCAGAAACATTGGTACTTAGGAGGAGATGTAATGGGCAGGGGATCTTCTCTTTCTGTCTTTCTCTGATGGCTCCTTGCCTGTGCACCTGCAGGGCTTGAACCAGTGGGGCCGGTTACACAGCTTGTTGGCTGGGGAAGATGGCATAAAAGAGAAATGTGCTCCTGTTTCTTAATTTGGCATAACTTTCAACAGCTCACCCAGCAAAGACCTGAAAGTGTCCACCATCAGTGCTGACCCTCTACTTTTGATAAATGCTCAGTGCTTTTTGGGAACCTGTGCACCAGATTACTTCTTGGCTTAGTCTGTGTTTGAGGATGTAGGTGTTAACAGGATCCAGATGAGAAATAGTTGCTAAGCACAACAAACAAGATCTCCTTGTTCTCTAGTGCTTACACTATTTCTTAGATGTTGCAGCTCTGACTTTATTTTCTTTGTCATGTTTTTATGTAAAGGTTTTGATCCAAGCAGAAGATCGGGCACATCGAATTGGACAGACCAGCTCCGTTAATGTTCACTACCTGGTGGCTAAAGGCACAGCAGATGACTACTTATGGTAGGAAGGGAGGAAGACACTTTGGTTTTCCTGCTGCCTATTTCCACAGCTTGTCACGTACGTGATGTGAGGTGCTTAATGTTTCCACAGCCTGTGAGGAGAGGAGCGGTAACTGCCAAGCAGGGCTGCTGTGAGCTGGTGGCCTGGCCACAGTGGACATAACTAAGAGGATGACAAGCAGGAGGAATAAAAGTAGTTATCTGACAAAGAAAGGGCTGTTGAGAGAAATTCTGGGAGAGATGATCCATCTAAAACCTTCATGACCTCTATACAAGGAGAAGGAATTGTCATAGGTACAGCCCAGAGCATTTGTGTGCTGAGATACTGTAAAAGTACTGAGTACTTTCAAGCAAAGTCAACTGGAGATGCTTCAGTGTATTGTGGATCAGATCTGAGGAGCAATCTGGCTGCTGAGAGCTTGGACAGGGAGATGGGGAGGACTGAGCTGTTGTTTTCTTCTATATGCCTTTTGGATGCATTAAAAAAGTGCTGCGGGACTCACCTTTGGAGCACTGGGGTTTGAGCCTTTTTGACTTCAGTGAGAGCTATCAGTGGACACTGGGATGGGGGATCTGACATCCTGGAGAAGGGGACAATCTGAGGAATCTTTAGCGTTGCAAGGGAACTGACCTGCAAATGATGATAAGAAATTATCCACCAGCTGGTTCGTTTAAAGTCCAAAATTACATCTTTATTACCTTGTTTAAAGGACCAAATGAACTAGGCGAACTTGTGCAGTTCCCAGAATATCATGATGGCAAATAATTATAACCCTACAAAGCAGGGATCTGGAAACTGGTGCATCGCCCACATTTCATGGAGAGTTAATGACAGTAATTCTGCCTTTATTTGTGAAATGCTGTCCGTGCAGTCATTAATGCTAAATGGGAAGGAAATATGGCTCTTCAAAGGAGGACAGTGGTGCCCTTTTGAAAGGCGAGAAACAGGACAAGATGACAAGGCTATTTGGTAAATTGATTGTGCTGTAGCCTTTACTTCTTTTAAAGCATCCAGTTTGTAAGTGTGGTTGGGACCTCTCAGCCTCTTTGGCCGGTGATGGATTCTTCATCCTGCAGTTCATCAGGAGATATCCTAGAAATGCTGATGTGTCTGTTGGTGGGGATTGCCATTGCTGAACCTGCAGCTAAAGGGAACCCCAACAGCCTGCATCTTCTTGTTCTGACTTCCAACTATTGGTGTTGCCTCAGTCAACTAGTTTCCCTATTGGATATGTGTGTTCTCCAAATATTTATAGCCTGAAATCCTCTTCTTATTATTTAGATTGGGTTGATACTTATTTAAATTGTATCGATTGATATCTCAAGACAGCGTACAGTCATCATAAACAAGAGCAGGACAAGTTAAGGAACTAACAAGCTTTGGTCAAAAACCATCTTTATACCCCTTTTACATCTTTTTTTTTTCATCTACACATAGTAAATGACACAATGTCCTTGTGTGATATTTTCTTCCTTTTAGTAATATCTGTTTATCCTTCCTAGGCCGATTCTTCAAGAAAAAATTGAAGTGCTGGGGGAAGCTGGTCTTTCAGAAACCAATTTCTCCAAAACAGCTGAATCCACTAATTACTGCCCTAAGGTAATTGACCTGAAAGAATATTGATGGTCCCTGGAAGAGGTTGAATGGTCTTTGGCTTGTGTACGTCTAGAATGGCAGGCGATTGGCAGGCTGACTTTATACCTGTTCTGCCTTTAATGCCACAGATCAACTGCTTCAGGATCCATGCCTTGATTTGGACTGTGCACAGAGTTCTTAAACCTGCTGCATGCAAAGAGACATGATAGCTTCCATAGCATATATTTGTCTCTGAGATATATCTGTATATATGTTATGTATGATATATCAGATGATATTTACATAATGGACAGTATCTCAGGGGCCGTGCCCTCTGACTGTCACTTTGTTTTTATATGATAATGTTTATGCAGATTCTGTCTGTTCTCATTTCTCAGTCAGATCCAAAGCAGAAGACCATCTACGACCTTTTCCAGAGGACCTTCTCTGAGAGCCTGGATGACACTGATGAAGCTTTGCTTTTGGAGGCAGCTGATGCGTGCTGTGAGTTTGACTCTGGCAGTGCCTTGCAAGGTACAGAAGGAGAGACACCTTCAGTGAGTCCACCCAGAAAGCGGCGCATTGAGGAGTTTTTTAAAAAGTAATGGTGACAGGAAAAGAGAAGGTAGCAGAGAGACTTTTTTTTTTTAATTAAAAAAAGAAACCAAAAAAAAAGGCAATCAAGCAATATTTTTTCAGTTTTCAAAAATAAAATACTTTAAGTTTTCTGTATTTCTAGTGTATTTCATCTTGAAGGATGAGAAGGCAATCTGTCAGTGTGACAGATGAGGGGTGCACACCTGGCAGCCTGCAGGTTTCACAGTCTTGGTTTTGCTGATGACCGAGTGGCCATGGGCAAGTAGCACACTGCTGTGTTTCAGCATGTCAGCTTCCACAGGTTTTTTTTGTTTAAAAAGGAGGTAATGGTTGTCTGTCCACAAGGCAGAACGGTTGTGAAAACTAGCTTCTCAGAAGCTGCAGAGTGCTTTTAATAATCAGTCTTCCACCTCCAAGAATTTCAGTTTGTGTTTATAGGAGTCAGTTAACTGGCAAAATTTGGCCCTTACTTTGGTCACTCGCAAACTGGCTCTCTTGTGTTTGGTTTGGCAGTGAGAAGAAAGGATCCAGACAGATCTTGATGCTTTGTGGAGGTGGGAGAGAGGAGGAAGGGCCCCAGACTTTTGTCTGTGCAGAGCAGTCAGTACCTTGAAACCAAGTAGTATCACTGTCTGCCCGGAGGTGTGTGTTGCCTGTTGGGCAACATGTCTGCCTGAGCACACTGAACTCTGGCCTCATCTGCCAGTTCTGAGGACCTGTTCCGTAGCACATAGTTATTGTGCCAGTAGATGGTGAATTCTGTGTTGACCACCAGGGATTAAGCCTAATTGCTCAGGAAGAGTGTGTGAGTGGGTGTTTTCTTCAAGACTTGAGACTGATTTCCACAGGTGAGTGAGGACAGGGGGACATGTGCAGACTTTTGCTCTTGTTTTGTAAGAAACTGATTTTGGACGAGCTGTTTCAATAAAAAGTTGGTTTAAGTCATGGTTCCCAAGTTTTGGTACTTTTCCTATTTTAAGTTTTCCTCTCCCATTTGGATGTTAAGCTTGAGAAATATGTGATGCAGTGGAAATGATAGCATTTTTAAAAAATATTTACAATGTCTGAAAGATCTTTTGGGGGACAATTTGCGCTTTGTAAAACTCACCAACTTTCAAAAGTGGAACTCCCATGATACTTGAATCAACAGCTACTTCCATAAGACTTTTAGGCTGGTACCCTAGGACCTGTTATTTGCTCTCTTTACAGCTCTGTGGCACATTACACTGAGAATGCCAGAAGCAGTACTGTTGCCTGATGCAGTGACTAAAATGCCTGGTTTTGATTTGTGATAGTCTGTCGTGCTCTGTCAGCCGCGTGAACTAGGACACCTGAAGTCCCAGCCTCGGTGCCACCTGAGCGAAACACGCTCTTCAATTCTTTTGAGGAGCTTGTGACACATGCACTCTCCCTTGGCCATAGCCTGACCCCATAGTAGGGATGTCTGAAAAAATTCTAGAGGCTACTTTTGATGCGGGCTTGATGTAAAGGCAAATGGCTCTGTTTATCACTACTGGTCTTTTTAGGCATCTCTATGTGGTTGTCTTTTTTTTTTTTTTTTTTTTTCTGTATTATTGCTAGTGGAGTGTAGCATGATCTTAAATTAATGTCTTTCATGCTTCTGGTTTTGGTGCTAGAGGATTTGGAAATGGGCTAGTATTAAGCAAATGTGACCAAGGAGCACAGGAGAAGGTATAATTTCACAGAGGTGTGATGAGTTTTATGGCTATGTTTTACCACCATAATCGGTAGAGAAGGGTGAGGGGAAAACAAACTGAAGGCTTATACTTAGCTTCTGGAGTCCAGGAGCTAAGATGCTGTGCAGGTGGTGTGCTTGCTCATGCGCAAGATACCTGACACTGACAAAAAGCCCTCTCCTCCACGGTCGAGGAGGAAAATGCTTGTACTACAAGATCAACCTGATAATAACTGGGGTATTTTTTCCTGCATTGAAGGGTTTGATTATCCTATTTTCAGCAAGTGTCGTCATGGAAATGCCCCGCAGGCTGTGTGTGCGATTGTGCTGGGAGGAGACTGGCTTTTCATTCATGACTGCAGAACGTGCTTTGGTCTGTGTGCAAGAGAAAAGGGGTAGGACAGAGGACTGTGTGACTGGCCAGCTGAAGGAAATGCTTTATCTCTGGATTTGAGACAGAGAGCTAAACATCACTTCTCTTCCTCCAACAGCTGACCAGGAGATAAATGCACACCTTTTGGCATTTTTAAATGTCTTTCTTCTTGAACACAGAATATTTTGTTTGTTTCTAGGACACATGAACCCTGCTTGCAGAGTGGGTTGTTCTAAGAGGTGAGAAATGTTGCTGTCTGCCTATTGAAAAAAAATATGGGAAACATTTGTATACCCATATTGTTGTCTCCTATAGGAGTAACTCTCTTCCTCCCTGTAAAGCTTACAGCTACTTCAAAACAGTATTTTTCTAAAATCTGCTGAAAGTGCCCTTGGAGAATTCTCCTTCTCATAAACTCAATGTATTTTATCCATATATTGATAAATCCCAGCCCTGTTAGAGGAACACTAGGTGTACTCTTTCTTTGTTAGGACCCATAAAATCACAGCTGCTTTGCTGCAGTTACAAAGGTTTTTCAAGTACACTTGAGGTTCACTTTATCCTTACTAGATGAAAAAGGGGAGAAGAATCTTGCTGGAAAGTGCTTTTAGTCATTACATCAAGGGATTGGAAAGACTGTGCAGGCCTTAGCCAAATTATGCCATTAGTCTGTCATTAATACGATGAGGAGGTGGCTGGGAAGCTGCCAGCAGGCTCAGACAGAATCTCCAAGGTTTGCTGATGAGATTGTACCCAAGGCACTGTACAGGTGGCCAGTAAGACCCACAGGTGGGCTCAGGAACGTGTAGTGCTCTTGGGAACTCTTAAACCTGCCCATGAAAGATGGTACAGCTGTAACCTTTCTGGGGGAAGGACCCATCCTAGTGTATCTTGGAGCAATTTACTGTGACTGGGTGCCTGTTTGTACCTTCCTCCGTGCTCTTACCTTTGTTGGAGAAAGGCATGTTTTCAGGGAGGATGCCAAACAAGGAACAATACCTGGACAATAAGAGGGAGCAGTTCAAAATGTGTATTCAAGCACACAAAGCTGGCCAGCCTGGGGCATGCAGAGGAGTTGAAGGTGCTGGACTGTCAAGACAAGGTTTTTGAAGCTGTGCTGGCCTGTCTGTATGTATCCATCTTCTCGGTCACTTGGAAATGTACATTTATTTTGGCAGTGCCGGGAATGGCTGTTGTCTGAGCGAGCTGGGTTTGGCTGTTGTCAGAGCTGTCTGTAGTTCCAGTAGATGAAGGATGTGACCAGACTGTCACGGTGAACTTTAACTCTGTAGGTACAGGCTGGAGAGCAGCAGTAAATCGTCTGCCCTGGATGTGTGGCTGACAGTTTTGTTGGGTTTTTTTAACCAAGCAGTCACAAAGCAGCTAAAGGAACTTTTCCTTTCCTTTTCTTTTTTTCTTTTTCTTTATTCAATACATTGGTATCAAAGATGTATCCTGTGAGTCATCATTATGATGAGGATCTGAAAAGGGCAAATATATTCCTAGGATATATCAAATGAGATTTTGACTCAGCAGAGGGAGATATAAATAAATACTGTTGCCCAAAGCCCTGCTGAGCCCTTACCTGGAACAGGACTCTGATGCACCAGCTCCTGGGAGGACCTTCTGGGGTGCCAGCAGAGCTTCCAGGGATCATTGGGGAACAGGGAACCTGGTGTGACACAGGGAACAAAAAAACGTGTTCAAATCCTGAAAGCATGAGCCATGAGGGGATGCAGCATCTGTCCATATGTATCTCCAAATATATGGACTCCAGCCAGGGAAAGGCATCGAATCATGGAATTGTCTAGGTTGGAAGGGACCTTTAAGATCATCTAGTCCAACCATCAATGTAACTCTGATGAAAAACAACAACCTGTCACTGAGCACTGTGTCAACCTGTCGTTTGAATGTCTCCAGGGATGGTGCCTCAACCACTTTCCAGGGCAACCCATTCCAATGCTTAATAGCCCTTTCAGTGTAAAAGTTTTTTAGCTCCATTCACCACCACCCTCTGGCCTCCAGAACTCCCGTCCAAGGCATAGGTAGCCAGCTTCTCCAGAAGGAGACTGTATCAAAGGGCTTCCTAAAAGTGCTGGAACACGTCCAGAGGAGAGCCACCAAGCTGGTGAGAGGTCTAGAGAACAAGTCATACGAAGAGAGGCTGAGGGAACTGGGCAGGTTTAGTTTGGAGAGGAGGAGGCCAAGGGGAGTTCTCATTGCCCATTACAGTGACCTGAAAGGAGGCTGTAGAGAGGTGGGCGTTGGCCTCTTCTCCCAAGTGAATAATGAGAGCACCAGAGGAAATGGTCTGAAGTTGCACCAGGGGAGGTTTAGGTTAATCGGATATTAGGAAGAATTACTTCACTGGGAGGGTGGTCAGGCACTGGAAGGGCCTGCCCACGGTGGTGGTGGAGTCACCAGCCCTGGAGGTACTTAAGAGATGTGTAGATGTGGCACTTCAGGGCATGCTCTAGTGGCCGAGACTGTTAGGTGATTTGTTTTATAGGGTTTGGGGGTTTTTATTTGATTTTTTTTCTTGGGGTGTGTATGGTTGGACTCATGATCTCAGAGCTCCCTGCCCACCATGCAAACTGTGGTTCTGTGCCCTCCAGCTACTCTTCCCGGAGCCTGAAGCGTTGCTTGGGCTTGTTGTCAGCGAAATGCAGGACCCGGCGCACAACCCTATGGTCGTGACAGAAACGTATCCACAGGCTGGGCAGCGCTACCATTGAGCATGGCACCGACCCGCTGCCAGGCCCACAGAGCACGGCCCCGGCCCACTGCAGGTACCCGCTGCCAGGCCCACAGAGCACGGCACCGACCCGCTGCAGGTACCCGCTGCCCGGCCCATAGAGCACAGCCCCGACCCGCTGCCAGGCC
>VZRU01019387.1:0-12820 GCA_013398155.1 Pedionomus torquatus | reverse complement strand
AAAAAAAAGCTAGCCAAATAGGGTAGTAAATTATTTACTGGGTCTTGTCCAAAGACTTTTGAAGTTGATGGGAGTCTTTCCACAGCAAGCATTGGATTGGAGCCTAAAAAGCCGATGTAGCTTGGACAGCTTCCCTCTGCCACAGAGAGGGGTGGCCTGGGAGGTCAGTCCTTGTGATCATAATTTCTTGGCCTTCCAGCTGAGTCAATTACAAAGTCTCTTCCTCCCCTCTGGCAACAGCCTTGAACTCAGATCAGGCTTCACCTGCAGGTTTACCCTCCATGTTTACCTTCATCTCCCGTGTTTTGGAGGTTAACTGTTTGCCGGTACAAAGAGGAACAAACAAAGCTTATTTAATGAGATTTAATGAGATTAATGAGGAGTGAACACACTCCTCCTGGCTCTGGTTCTGCTTTGGGGGACACATTTTGTTCTGCTGTTTGTGGACAGAGGATTAGCAAGGGTTCTTGTTGGGCACCGTACCTCGTCTGCACAGATTGCAGTGATGATGGGTGCTGTCTTGAAGGTCTTACAGGCAGCATCTGACACAGCATCTGAGAGAGAATAGGGAAAGAGGCTTTTCTGGGTTGAGACCCTGAGAAGATGACAAATCTTGGATGCTTAATTTTTGTTTTGTTTTGTTTTTTTTTTTTCTCGGGTTAATGTGACCTTTGTGAACTGCAAAGCGTGGTGAATCTGGAAGATGTTTTGTTTCCCTTTCAGGCTCTCAAGAAGAGGGCGAACCATCATCTTTTCCATCCACCAGCCCCGCTATTCCATATTCAAGCTGTTTGACAGCCTGACGTTACTAGCTCTGGGGAAGGTGCTGTACCATGGTCCTGCAAAGAACGCCCTGGAGTACTTCAGCTCCATTGGTAAGTGTTCTGTGCCAGGAGTAAAGGCAACTGGTAAATGAATTTCATCTGTGGGCAGATAGTTACCCTAACACTGGAAACCAGTCCTGTGCTGGTCTGAATTGTGTCATCTTAGACCAGGAAAAAAAAACTAAAATGATAAAAATGACAGTTTTAAGGCAACACAGGGCATGGTGCATGGTGCACGGTGCTCTCTTGCCTTTTTTTTTCTTTTTTTTTTTTTTGTCCTTTTTGCCTTGCATCGGGACAAAATCCCCAAATCACTTGGAGGTTTAGAAGTGTGATGCACAACAACGACAAGATGATGCTTGTAGTTCTGCCAAGCCTGGGTGGCAGAGCCAGTGGGTTTTGACCCACAGCCAGCAGACTGGCAGCAGTCGGTAGGGGCTGATCCGAGAGTCTGCTCTAGTCTTGAGAGCAGACGGGCAACCGGGAGGAAAAAATCGTGGTGTGTCTTAAGATGGGTTTATAGCTGCACTGCTGGGTGGCTGCCCCTGCTCTGAGTAAGGAGGGGGAGGTTTTCTGACTATAATGGACAGAGAACGTGGAGTGAGTTTCCAGTCTAAGTCTAGATGCAGCCATGGACACGCTGGGTTGGAAGCTTTCCCTGGCTTTAAGGGAGATGCTTTAACCAATCTCACTACTTCTGCTCCTCCTCTTCATATCCCACCTCATTCTTTTGTCACAGGAAAGCATCCTTGTGGGTTTTTTTTTACCCTTTCCTCCTCGTCCCATAGCTAGAATCATATTATAAGGAGTTGCTTTTGGACAGCACTTCTTCTTCCTTGTGACCAAAAAACCACAAGCAAGACCTCAGCTTCAAGAGTAAGCTTCTGAGGCTGTAGAGCAGACATCCAGCAACCTCTGCTGAGGAACTGTGTGTCTTTCACACTGGGATGGGGTTCAGCGTTACTGAGGAGGCAAGGCTTGTCCATGCTGAGCTGTGTAGAAGCAAGTTATAGATTTTTTCCTCACCTGAACACAGTGGAGAGTAAGTAAATTGGAAGCTCTTTAAGATACATCAGATTCACCATCTCCTAAATCCCGTCCATTCTACCACTGTAAACGAATGCTCATAGAAAGCAGGGAAGTTTTCTGACAAGAGGCCTGTGGAAGGGTGATGCAATATCAAACATTACCTTCCAAGCTGTGCTCTGTGCGTTACAAACATGTTGCATGTTGTGTTTTCTGGGTTTGTGGCTGTTTTTTTTTTAGGGTATGAGTGTGAACCCTTCAACAATCCAGCTGACTTCTTCCTTGATGTCATAAATGGGGACTCAACTGCTGTGGCAGCGAGCAAGGAAGATCACACACCTGTGGACACAGAAAAAGGTAACTTGTGAAGGAGAAATCCACTGTTGGCTGATGTAGAAGGGAAGCTTTTATCCTCTGGTTTTCCTCCAGTCTAAGGGCACGTTGTTATCTTCTTATTTTTTCCTACTCATAGATGTATTTTGCTTTGGGCTTCTTAAGAGAGCTCAGAAAACTTGTAAAGAGGGTATTTTTTTCCCTTCCTTTAGAAAGATAGGAGAATAGTGATAAATGTCAGTAATTTACAAAACCCATGTGGGAAAGGACAGAAAAACTAGACTTACTTAGTCCCAAGAGACAGCTGACAGAAGTTTTCGGTCACATCAGAAGCTGCTGCAGAGAGGACAGGGTAGATGGGCTAAGGAGTAATGGATTTAGGGAGCAGTGAGAAAGACTGAAACTAGAGAACAAACTCTCTAACAACATACTGACTGTTTGGAAATATTTGGGGATGCTGTGGCGTATCCATGACTGAAGGGTTATAGGGGAACAGTTTTCATAACGGTGCTTTTTTGAGGATGGGGAAATCGATTGGGGCAAACACTGATTTCCCCAAAGTTCAGTGAAACAAAGGTTTTCTGGTGCCTCATTTTAAAAGTAAGGCCACTTTTTTTTTTTTTTATGCCACAAAGAGCAGGCAGATTAGCTAGGAATCTGTAGGGAAACCCTCTCACTCAAGATCACCTCTTAAGGTCAGAGCTAAGGCTTGAATGGTTTGAATTCTCTGGTCATTCCTGATTGATGATGATGATGATGATGATGATGATTATTATTATTATTATTTTAATTAAGCCTCCAAAGTGGCTGACCAAATTGATGGGCCAGGCCTGAAGGCAGGGCTCATGGGGAATCACGAGCCATGTGTTGTCTTTCTCGCGCAGAGGGGAGCAGCGAAAACGGAGTGGCAGAAGATAACGCCAACAGCAGCGTGGTAGATGTGTTGCACCAGAAGTACCTCAACTCCAGCCTGTATCAGAGCACGAAGGAAGCGCTGGCCAAAGTGGAGCTTGGACGGGGAAGCAAGCAGAGGGCATCCAAGCAGGGCCATGAGATTACCTACGCAAATGGATTCCTCACCCAGCTCTACTGGGTGTCCCAGCGTTCCTTGAAGAACCTCATCAGGAGCCCACAGGCCTCTGTTGCACAAGTAGGTAACGATTGCCGAAAATCTCAGACTCCCTCTGCGCTCAGTCCCGCAATCTGAAGTTTGTAGGACAGACTTTTTTTTGTTTTCAAAGGCAGCTTGGGAAACAGGATAGTCCTGTGCCGCTGCCATTTAAATGGAGTGAGATGCCCACTCTCTTATTTCTCTTTATTCTTTATTTGAAAAAGAATATTTCCATTTTAGTTCAGCACAAGGACTGCTGTGCTGAAGACTGGGGAGAGAGAAGAAAATACTTCATACACATGGGGAGCTTCTAGGGTGACTTTCTATCACGATGCTATGACTTTCACTTGCAATTTTAAGCTGGGTTATCCTTTTGAGAGTACTTCTACTGACCTTCCTCAGCCAGAGAAGATCAGAGGAAGGAGAACAAGGAAACAGATAAACCCAGATTTGTCATAAGGCTTTTAGTTGTGTATCTCCTAGGTATATATTGACTCACAACAGCAGAGTTTTACCCAGGTGTAAGTCTTAAAGCATAAGCCGCAATAATAAGTTTGTCCTTATTTACTTACCTGAAGGACTCCCTTTCCCTTTTCTTCTTTCCACTTCTAGATTGCAGTGACCATAATTCTAGCCTTGGTTGTGGGTGCTATCTTTTTTGGTGTGAAATTGGATCGAAGTGGCATTCAGAATCGGTAAGTTGGAAAGCCACAGCTTTGCTTGGATACTTTTTTCCTTTTTTTCCTTTTTTTCCTTTTTTTCCTTTTTTTTCCTTTTTTTTCCTTTTTTTCCTTTTTTTTCCTTTTTTCCTTTTTTTTTCCTTTTTTTCCTTTTTTTTCCTTTTTTTTTTTTTTCCCTGTTTTCCCTTTTTTTCCCCTTTTTTCTCTTTTTTCCCTGCCTGTAGCAGACAGGTTTCAGCCACAGGGAAGGCTGAAAAGGAGGGTTGGGTTCAGACACCTCAGTGCACTGCAAGTTGGGGTTCTGGATTCTTTAAATCTAAAGGAGATGTGAAAGGGAAGATACAGGAAAAAACCTGGTTTTACAGCTAAGATTACAATAGCAGAATGAAATACCTCCGTTCTGTGTACAGACACAGCGAAGCCCTGGCTTGGTGGTATGATGATGTCTGAGGCTGCCAGTGTTGATCTAGGCTGTTTCCTCGCTTTCTGACCCTGCTGTTTTGCCTTCTAGGGTTGGATCCTTGTTTTTTGTCACCACAAACCAGTGCTTTTCCAGCGTCTCGGCAATTGAACTCTTCATCAGAGACAAGAAACTATTTGTGTAAGTAGTGAGGTGCTTAGACTGTCTTGTTCTCTGGAGTGAGGTGGCGGGAATATTATCTTACAGGCTAAAGAAAATCGTTTCCCACCAGAGGCTTGATTGCTCCCTTGCAACATCAGATTGTAAAAGTAATGCTAAATTGGCTTGTAGAGCAGGGAGCTGTAATGCGAAGAAGTGGGGGAAGGAGGGGAGGATTAAACTGCTTTTGCTTGCTTGCTGTGACACAGTTTACCGAGAAGTACTTTTTCCCCACACGCTGCTGGTAAAGGCTCTTATTTTTGGAAGTCTGCAGACGAATCCTGCAGACATCCATCCCTGCCCACCCTCTCGCTGACAGGACTGAAACAAACGGGGTCTCGCAGTGGTCCCAAAGTGCTAAAACTGCAAAGACGAAGGGAGAGTTCTGGGAAAACCTTGGCAAGGGATGCTCAGATGAAGAGGGCTGCTGGCTGGCTTACAGAAGCTCTCAAATAATCAAGCACGTCTTTTTATCTCTATATATATATATCTGTGTATGTGTTTGTGGGTGTATATATATGTAAGTGTGTGTATATATTATATACACACATGTATATATACATATATGTCAAAAATGTAGTTCGGAATAGCCTCCAGCTCACAGGATGAAAGGACAAGAGACAGATTCTTTGCACTAAAGAAGAAATTGGGGATTTGTGCCTGACGTGCACACATCCCCCAGCAGGTTGCTCAGAGCAGTTTAACACTGCCCCTGATGGCAATCTCCCTCTCACTGATGCTTCTTGCCAGTCTGCCCTGCTCACCAGCTGTATCGATGGGCCTTTCTGGCACCTTCCCAATTAAAGCATCTTTTCATGAGCTCCATTAAGTGGCAAAACAATCATAAGGACAGTTAATTGCCCTGTGAACTGGAGGCGAGTTGATGTCCTAAAGGTGTTTTTTTGCATTGTTGGGTACCATTCCTTCTAGCTGTAGATGAAGCGCTTCTCCAGTTAATAGCAGTCCCATACTTTCCCGTGCTCTTGTGTTAAGGATCATTCTCTTTGGAAAAAAAAGACTTAGGAGCTTTTTTCCACTATGTCACATAGCAGTCACGTAGCCTTTGATTCATTTTTCTCGGAGGGCTTTCAGTACAACTGCAGGGCCTGGGAGATACATCAGCCCTTACTTTATACCCTGGGAAGCGGTAACACAGAGCAAATAAGCTACTTGCATATAGAGGAGGAGTCAGTGATAGAACAGAACCCTCCCATCAGGCTAAACCAGACGCAGAAGCTGAGCCTGCTTCCTAGATAACCTTTAAACCTGTGCAACTCCCCTCCTTCCTGTCCTCGCAGCCATCAGTACACCAGTGGATATTACCGTGTGTCTGCTTACTTCCTGGCCTTGATGATAGGAGATCTGCTGCCCATGAGAACTGCTCCAGCCATCATATTCTCATGCATCACTTACTGGATGATTGGTAAAGAATCGATGCTTTCGTTGAACCTGTCATCTTCTGACACGTCCGATTTCTGACTTAGCTCCCATTTAATTCCCGTATCTGTAACATGCAACTAGTTGAACCTTCAACTGATTTAAGTGCTTGGCATCATAACTTCGGAGGACTCTGGGGCAGGGGCAGAGACAACAGCAATCTAAAACAGGGACCTGCTTGACCAACATCTTTCGTTGGGCTCTTCGGGCCTTTGGAGCATGTATAGTTCCTGCCAACTCCAAACTTGGTCTTTCTTCCTGCTTTCCCTGTCTTGTATAGGAGTCCAAGGGTATCTCTCTGGAACCCGTAAAGTGGTTGTTTACTGGCCTCTTTATTTCTGTTTTTTGACAGGCTACCAGGCTATTGCAGGCCAGTTCTTCTTCTTCATGCTGACCCTCATAATGGTGTCCTACACTGCCACCGCCATGTCTCTGGCTATCAGTGCTGGGATGGATGTGGTAGCTGTGGCCAATCTCCTCATCACAATTTGCTTTGTCTTGATGCTTGTAAGTATCTCAGGGTGCGTGGGCTCCTTGGGTGGAAATGAGGAAGCAGCTGAGACAGGCTGAGAATACACAGTCCCATTTATTGATTTATTTATTTTTTTATTGTCAGTATAGTCCATGATGTACTTCTGCCAGCTACCAATCCAAGGATCAAATCATTGCTCGGGTGCAATTCAGTAGGTGTGATGCCACCAGAGACTTGCAAACTGTGCCCCAAAAAAGTATATGGTTTTAGTGTGTGGTGTTTTTTTGTTTTGGTTTGCTTTTTTTAACTGTTCTTATGAAAATTTCCTTAAAATCTCCCAGTTCCACTAACAGAAATCTAAGCGATCAACTAGATCATTTCAAAGGAAAAAAATCTTGAAATAAGCTTCAGATTGATTGATTTCATTGCATTAATTTTTGGTGCCCAGTGGGATTAGTGGGAGCACACCCTCTCTTTATTTTAATTTGTTATTGCCCTTGGGTTCCAGAAATTACTTCAATATTCTTCTTCAAGGACTACTAAGTAGGAAGACAGCAAGTGAGAAAGGAATTTTGACTACTCGTAGATGAGGGATGTGGATTCTTTTTCAAAGAGATGATGTTAGTGATGAAACTTCTTGACTGTGAGGCCTATTGAGATACTTTAGAGTAAAAGTACCTTCTGTCCTGTTCCTGGTAGCTGTTTGCCTACATGTTCTGAACCCCCAGCACATCCCTGATTCTTTGATTTGCAACTTAACCCCCTTTTTGTAATAATTTATGAGATGGTACATGGCTTCCAATGCTTGCTGTGAGTGAGAAGTGCAGGTGTACTGAGGGGCTGCTGATGTACATTGAGTTAAGTCACGGGATATAAGGAGTGGACCGTGCACATTCTGAAAGACAGCAGGGTGAGCACAAAACCACATGTGATGAAGCACACTTTGAAGCATCATATTTAGCTATGAAGTCTAATTATGCTAAGGAGTAAAAGAGCAAACCTTGTTCCAGGCAGGACAGAGCACAGATAAAAGATTGCAACTCAGAGGAGAAAGTTGAAAAGATAACAGCCCTTATGGTTTCCTCCTTGTTTCTCCACTTCCTCATGTCATTTAAGTGTGGCCAGAGAGAGGGGATTCTGCCCCTCTGCTCTGCTCTGGTGAGACCCCACCTGGAGTACTGCGTCCAGCTCTGGAGTCCCCATTGTAAGAAGGACATGGACCTGTTGGAACAGGTCCAAAGGAGGGCCTTGAAGATGCTCCGAGGGCTGGAGCAGCTTTACTATGCGGACAGGCTGAGAGTCAGAGCTGTTCAGCCTGGAGAAGGCTCTGGGGAAACCTTAGAGCCCCTTCCAGTACCTATAGGGGGTCCAGGAGAGATGGGGGGGGCTCTTCATCAGGGAGTGGCATGGTAGGACAAGGGGTAACCGTTTTAAATTGAAAGAGGGAAGATTTATATTAGATCTCAGGAAGAAATTAATTCCTGTGAAGGTGATGAGACACTGGCCCAGGTTCCTTACAGAAGCTGTGGCTGCCCCATCCCTGGAGGTGTTTAAATCCAGGCTGGATGGGGCTTGGAGCAACCTAGTCTGGGAGGTGTCCCTNGAGAAGGCTCTGGGGAAACCTTAGAGCCCCTTCCAGTACCTATAGGGGGTCCAGGAGAGATGGGGGGGGCTCTTCATCAGGGAGTGGCATGGTAGGACAAGGGGTAACCGTTTTAAATTGAAAGAGGGAAGATTTATATTAGATCTCAGGAAGAAATTAATTCCTGTGAAGGTGATGAGACACTGGCCCAGGTTCCTTACAGAAGCTGTGGCTGCCCCATCCCTGGAGGTGTTTAAATCCAGGCTGGATGGGGCTTGGAGCAACCTAGTCTGGGAGGTGTCCCTGCCCATGGCAGGGGGGTTGGAACTGGATCATCTTGAAGGTCCCTTCCAACCCAAACCATTGTGTGATCTGCCAGTCATCCTTTAGCCTCTGGCTGGCTCTACCACAGGGGACAGTCCTCCAGAGTGAGAGGTTGATAGTGTGCATGCTGCTTAGCTTACATGTGGATGTAGAAGACCTCTCAGACCCCTTTTCAAGCAGTTCAACTGGAGAACTTGGGTGTTCTGTTGAGCTCTGAGGTTTGAACCTGACGGCTGTAGGCACAGCCAGAACAGCAACAGCAAGTCCGTCTGCCCCAGCAAACCTCTGCTGGGCACCTGCAAGATCTGTGCAGGAACGGCACTATTTGCAGTAAACACAGTTTGTGACTCATTCAAATATCTCCTCTGATCTGTTTCAGATCTTTTCAGGCCTCTTAGTGAACCTCCCTTCTGTAATGGACTGGCTGAACTGGCTCAAGTACTTCAGCATCCCCCGATACGGCCTCACTGTGAGTAGAAAGTGGCGTCGGTCTCCTCTGAGTAGCTTCCTGCAGAGGTTTTAGGTGTAAACGAAGCTCCCTGAACAGTCAGATGTGGTCTCTTTTCTTACGTGAACATGGTAAAAGAAGAACAAACCAGCCAACCCCCAAAAGGAAGCAAAAGTTAATCTCTGCGTGAGAGGTGCAAGGCTGAGAGATGGGAAAAAAAAATAAATCCCTCATGCCACAAAATCAGTGCTGCGTGGACAGCATTGGAGCGAGCTGTCCGGAGAAGCAGCAGCTCCTAGCCCTGAGAGTCGATCCCTGTGGCTTAGAATAAAGTCAAATATTTTATGGGCTCTCCAGAGGCTGCTGTTTGGGTGGCCAGCCTGAGACTGCCCAGCTGGTTAAAGGATTTACCACAAAGCTTGACAGCCTCAGGCTTCAACGTGGCTCCCTCGGAATTGAAGTGTGACTCCACTGCCAGCTCTGAATCATGAGGAGCTGGGGTAACGGAAAGCTTCCCGTCCCTGTCTTCATCCTGACCAAGCCTATTTGGGAGGAATAGTTTCCTACTTTGGGGTAAAAATGAGTGAAATGAATGCAGGAGCTCGTGCAGGGTGGTGCGGGCAGGACCATATTGACCAGCAGTGGAAGAGAAAGGGGGAGGAGAGGGAGAGGGGGAGATGTGAGACCTCCCCTGTTTGGGTATCGCTGAGATATTTTATCAGTGTTGCTGAGGGTGGAAGTGTCCACTGAGACTGCAGTTGGCTCAGGATGCCACAGTGCACGGGGACTCGTCCTTTCTGGCCCTGGCCAACGGGGTCATCAGCTTTATTGTGGTGCTCCTGCGATGTCTGCAGTGCAGCCACCTGGTTTTGCGGGGCAGTTGGTTGACCCAGATGAAAGTGGGTGGACAGAAACTTGTGGCTGGAGAGGCAGAAACCCATGGCTAAATCACTGACACGAACTTTGAAGGCAAGGACTCAGACACCAAACCATCCCGTGTGTAGAACCTGGACCAGTTCCTCAGAAAGGCAGTGACTGGAGAGCTTCAAAATAAAAAGCTCTTAAACATATAATTCCAAGAGTGGTGGTACCTGTCTTCTAATAATCAAATTCCTTTGAAACACTTCTGTTTTAGGACCCCAAATCATTAACTCTATAAAATTCTAATGTTTCCCTAGGCTCTCCAAGTGAATGAGTTCAGAGGTCTCTACTTCTGTGGCGAGATGAAGCCAAACGTTTCAGCGCCCGTGGGAGACGCGGGCAGTTGTCCCCCCGATGTTTCAGGAGAAATGTAAGTGCCTAATTCACAGGAGTTCCTGGGCCTGGGTTGTGATGGCTTCTTTAAAGGAAAGTCTGACTGTTTCAAATTTTTATATATATATATTTATATCTCAATAACATGTCCCAAAAGAATGTATTTTAGGATTATGAAGTAAAACTCTACGATTATCCAGGAGTGATGTAGAGATGAAGCTTTACTCCTAAAAATAGGCAGAGGAGCTAAAATCAAATTTTGGTTTGGATTAATCTAGCCCTGGCTTAGCAGTTTTTCTTAAAACAAACCCAGGGTCACCTAGCAATGGAAATGCAACGTGTGGGTGGCTACAGAGTTGTTGGGAAGCAGCAGGATTGCGCTCAGAAACTGGGATCTGTTGCCTCCCAGTGCTATTGCCCCACTTGAAACACACTTGACTATGAATACCTGAAGTTGTAGCAGTGAAAGTATTTAATGATGCAAACTAGAGGACTGGCAAACTGAGGAACAGCATGAGAATTGTCACTTCTACAGCTTTTGGACTCCAACACCCCTGCTATGGATCCCCAGTGATTGCTGTGTGAAACTTAATGCTTTGGCAGTTACCACCTTTTCATGTGGTTTTGAGGTTGACTCATCAATTGTTAGCCATCTGTAAAGAGTAATTACAGAATCACAGAATGATAGAGGTTGGAAGGTCCCTTCCAACCCTGTGTCGTTCTGTGATTTGGTGACGTCTGGAGATCATCTAATCCAACCCCTGCCAGAGCAGGGTCACCCACAGCAGGTCCCACAGAAACGTCTCCAGGTGGGTTTGGAATATCTCCAGAGACGGAGACTCCACCACCTCTCTGGGCAGCCTCTGCCAGGGCTCTGCCACCCTCACAGCAAAGAAGTTCCTCCTCATGTTTAGATGGAACTTCCTAATGTTCAAGTTGGTGCCTGTTCCCTCTTGTCCTGTCCCTGGGCACCACTGAAAAAAGACTGGCCCCATCCAGTCTTTTTAGTGGCAGGATATTACTGAAAAATGATGAGAACCAGAGATCTAGATCTTTGTCCCTTAAGTTTTTTTTAGTGATCAGTTACGAAGTGTCTGTCACCTGTTTTGCAGAGTTGAGGGCAGAAGAATCTGTGGAATAGGAATAAAAGTAACTACCTGAAAACTTGCACCACATAATAATAATAATAAAACTTCTGCCCCATGCTTTTCTGCAGGTGTTCTGGTGAAGCCTATCTGTGCAGCCAAGGAATCGCACCTACTGACTGGGCGATGTGGGAAAACATAGTGGCTCTCTTCTGCATGACTGTTATCTTCCTTATCATTGCCTATGCAAAACTGCGGTTTATGAAAAAGTTCACGTAGGCTCCCGCCCTGCCTTGCTCTGCAGCTTCTCCGGTCTTAAAAACTGCAAAGCTTGCTAGAGCCTCCTGGAGATTGCCAAAAGATTTCAACTGACTTTTACTGGACTTCAGAAGGGAACTCCGTCCCCTTGTTCCTGGAGGATGATCTCCACACGATTGTATGATTTTTGTTTTTTAAGAAGAAATGCATTGATGTACATTGCATAAGTCTCTTTTTTTTTTTTTTGTAAAAGAATATAATTTTCGTAATTCCTTAGGTACACATCAAACTATGTATTGTAAAGCATTATTCTTTTGTGGCCAACTTAGACAGGAAATGTCTGTAGAGAAACGTTTTCTCTTGAACACCTGAACTTCTCTGTCACAAATGGTATGAGGTGATGGTGGCATTTATGCCTTGATATGTTGCCCCTTTTTTAGTGCCTGTCACAGCTGAGGAGAGACCGAGACCATTCGCATTTGAGTGAAAAATCAGTCCAGGGACTGAGCACTCCTTGCCAAGCAAAAACAGTTATTCTTTTAGTGCCTTCTCAGTGGAAGTTACCTGCAGAAGCAACTTTTGGTAATTAAAAACTAAACAGCAGTGGTGTAAGATGTCTCATCTAAGAAGAGCAAGAAATAGATGCTGTTATAACTGTAATAAAAGAAGCAAAACATACCCCAAACAACCCCTGCCAACTACTTATGAGAAATTCCTTTTTTTTTAATGTAAGTTTGTACGGTGAGTAATAGCAGATCTTTTCAAAAGCCTTAGTGCACTATAAATAGTGCTACGTACACTATGGACCGAATAGAACCACAGAGACACTGCTGGCGGTAGCTACAGCAACGCTTTCCACAGTCGCCACAGGAGAGACAGCAGCCTGCCAGCGGTTACCTCCTCACCCCAACGTTATCAAAAGCAGAGCTGCTTTTAAGCTGCATTAAGACCCTCGGATGCAAGCGGCGCAGGTAAACCAAAGGGAAAACGTCCTCAAACGCAAGGCTGGAGGAGAGTTTGCAGCAGCAGCCTGGAGAATTTGCAGCAGCGGCCTGCAGCTGCTGCATCCAAGTGCTCTCAGTGCTCTCACAACAAGTGGTTCAGTCGTGGTGGCTGAAAGAAGTAAATAAGCTGCTCTTTCTGTGCTGCTTCACTGCCTTTTACGGCTGCTATCAAGTAAACTCGTGTCAAGCTCTACGCCTCGGTGTTTCTTTCTCCCCCTGCCCTGGTGGCCTTCCCTCAAGCCAAGCTGCCGCCCCTGCAGGCGGCGGCGGAGGCCTCTCCCCTCACGACGCGGCCAGAAACAGGAGGGGGACAGGCCTCCACCGACGCCAAGGACCGGTATTCCGGTCCCGGAGGGGGGGAAA
>VZRU01019385.1:31794-59649 GCA_013398155.1 Pedionomus torquatus | reverse complement strand
CCTTGTCTACCAAGGCTGTGGCAATTTGTAAATGCCACCAAATTTGTCAGGCACAGTTTTCCCTTGGCTGTCTCCATGGCTGTCTCCAATCACTTCCTTATGTTCCATGTGCCTTAGCAGAGATTCCAGGAGGATCTGCTCCATGATCTTTCCAGGCACAGAGGTGACACTAACCAGCCTGTAGTTCCCTGGGTGTTTTGGGTTTTTTTTTTTCCATTTTTTAATATTGGGGTTATGTTGTCCCTTTTTCAAGCCAGGAGGAACTTTGCCAGATTGTCACGATTTCTAAAATATGATGGAAAGTGGCTTAGCAACTCCTCCGCCAACTCCTTCAGGACCAGTAGTTGGATTGCATCAGGTCCAATGGACTAATACACCTTCAGGTTCCTCAGGTGGTTTTGAACCTGATCTCCTACTGTGGCCAGTTCTTCATTCTCATGGCCCTTGTTTTTGCCTTCTATGACTTGGGCAGTGCTGTTAGAGCCTTTGCCAGTGAAGACTGAGGCAAAAAAGTCATTCAGTAGCTAAATATCTTTTAGTATCTAAGTGCCTTAATGGGTTTGACTTTCCATTTTGAGTTCCTGTTTTGACTTTGTTTTACAAAAATGCAACTGCTTTATGAGTGCATCATTATTATTTTCATAAGTGTAACATTTTGAATTGCATCATTGTTTATTCAGAGTACCTGAAATCCATAGTTATCGTGTTTCTCCATCACAAGCACCTAGACAATGATCAATCTGTTAAATAGTAATAACAGTTAAAATCTTCTTAATTGTATACTCCTCGAGAAATCTTGTTGCCATCAAGAATTTTCTCTCTTCTATAGCATAAATTATTCTGTCACCTTTTGCATCCTGTCAATGCAAATCTGTACCCGAATTAAACTGGATTAATTTAACTGGTATGGGTTTTATATCCACATAAATATGTAAAAACTGATCTGGGAATGATTACAACTCCTTTAGCATCTAAACGGATTGAGTTGTTACCCAGTTGATTAGAAATAGCATACACCATTTCATGAGAAATAGATAACATCCAGCAAACACAGATTATTAGTGTTATGGCCTAAATTTACTATGTCTCAGATCCAGAGAAGAGAGACATACACAAATACCAATTTTCAAGTAAAATTTTACTCACAAGGTTGGACTGAACGTACAGCAGCTCAAATCTTTAATTAAACCTTACTATTTCTGGAGCTACATTCTCTGAGTACATTGTAATGGGTACTCTCTTGATTTAGTCATCATATGGAAGTATGGATATGTATTTTGTCTATTATTAAAACTGCAGTGTAATTTTTTTTTCCAGAAAAAAGGCTGAACCATTCAATATATTTTTTCGATAGTTAAACGCAAATGCATTTACTTTTATTTCCGGGGAGTCTATTGTAGGCTGTTTTGGTTTTGTTGTTCCACTTTGGTCACAGTCAAAATTTGTTCCACCAGAAAACTGGTCTTTGCACACAGATAAGCATATTATAAGGCCCAGAACCTCAAAGGAAACTGAATGGGAAAAGTGAAAGAAGTGGTTGTTAGATAATAAAATCTAAAGATCTAAGTCACAATGCATAGTCCTTCAGTATCTTATTGTATCTTACAGCTTATGTTTTTTTTTTTATTTACATTTTTGTTCTTTGGTTGTTCCCATCAACTAGTTTTTATTTCATTGGTTAATGGCATTTAAAAAGATTTCCTAATGACTGCAACCCAAATAATTGCTTCTGTTGTATTATTAATCTTAACTAAACCCCTTGTCACTACTTTATTCCTACTGTGAGCTGTGAATATTGTATTAAATTGTCACATCAAAAATCTGTTTTTAAGTCTCCTGTCTCTTGCAGTATCCAGTGGTTAATTAGTGGGAGAATACAGGAAAAGGTGACAACAGCTCTTCCAGCTCCAATAAGCAGAGATGTAGGAACTCCTGGCCTGAGGATTTCACTCAGGACAGTCATGTTACAGGTCACTAATGAAGCTAACCCATTTTTAAAATGGTTATATTTCATCACAACAGTATTCTGGAGCAATGAATTTCACACATTACTGAGAAAAAAAAAAACCACATTTATTTTTGTCTTGTATAGAGCAGTTGATCATATCTCTTTTACTGTGATACATCATAAAGTTATTCCCTATGCACTTTTTAATAAATTTTGTACTTCTTACTCATGTTTCTTTTTACATTCATGGGTACATTCTGAAACATCAGAAGCCCCAGTCAATGTACTTTGGTTTTCAGTTTCCACCACTTTCAACATCCAGTATTTCCTGCTTTCCACGTCTAACGCTTCCTATCTGGAATTCATTCTAAGGGGGAAGAATGAAAAAAAAAAGAAGCATAGGGAGGAGGGGGAAGCAATCTTAAGATAGAAGATTTGAACTATTCCTGTAGTTTTTTTCAAGAAACCACATTAAACCTCTTATTATCACAACTTTTATTCCAGAGCTTATTCCTTCTCTATAAATGTGCAGGCAGTTTATTAAACTATAATGTATACAGCTCTATGAGATAACAAATGCATGCAAGAAACATATGAATGATAATAAAAGATAGAGGAAAATACTGCCTGTGAAGGTAGTTTAAATAACTTACTTATTTAGCAGCATTCATTTGAAACATATTAACCAGACAGACACTAAAAATGAAGGGTACTTATGAGTGAGACAACACAAAAAGCAGTGTCATGCATATTGCAGCATAAGTGCCACCTTTTTCATAGTTTTTACAGCATGATTGAAACCAAGTTTACATAGAGCCACCAATTTGAGAATCTAGATCAATTTCTATTTACATAACTAGTCTCCAAGTAACCTAGAGCTAAATACAAAACAGTAGTGTTGTCTGTAGTTTGTCCTGAGATAAATAGGAGAAAAATGGTTTAATAGCAAACACCATAATTATCCACAGCTCTCTGTTTACAATTAGTTTTCTTTGACAGTTAAAGTCATAAATGCCAGTTTTAATCATGTGTTCAGGTTGAATTAGGCCCTGCCAATGCTGCAAGAGATCTAATCCTCTTTTTTCCTTCTCATAATGAAATAATAATGCAAATTCACCACATTGATGGGACGACCCATGTGAATTTATTATAGGCTTGGAGAATTCTCTTGAAAGCGATAAATTCTTTCTGGGTACAGACTTGAGGTAATTCAAACCAGACAAGAAAAAAAAATGGAGTTGTCATCAGATGCCAGTATATGGAATGGATTTAATTTGTATGAATAGGCTTTTTAATAAGTATAGCAGAACTAAGCTCCAGCTTTACTAAGGGAACATTACTGCTGTCATTTTCCAAATCTGGATGCACTAACTTTATTTGTGGCATGAAGATCTGCTCCAAATCTCATTTATTGTTACACTGCAGCTTGCAGTGGACAAAAAGATGCTGCACGGTGGACAGACCTAGTGGCAAGGTCTTCTAATTATTTGAGTTAAGACAAATGGAACAATTAGCTTCTCATAAAACCATTTGTGGTACTCAGTGACACGTACCAACCTTTGCTGTAGAACAAACTCTTACCTTTTGGTTAATGCTCAGGTTTTTATCAAGTAAGGCTTGTTGTCAATATGATAGAATACTTAATTATTTTAACTTCCAAGGGCCATTTCAGCTAGTGAGAATATATAACATGACCTAAAAGGGAAATTGTTCTTGGTAAATAAACAGATCAAGAACATAGAGATTGAAACTAAAATTGACAAAGCACAGATGTAAGTTTTAACCATGTATTACATCAGTGTAAAATACAGTCCAATTAGTGAAATAAAAAATTCCAAGCAAAAAAGAAAGTCCTAATTTCATTAAACAACTGTCAGAAGTTTCGAGCTATCTCCATGGGGTTCACAGACATCATTACCACTACCCTGTTTTATGAAACTACTGTTCTAGCCACAGCAGGCTGCCTGCATTACTAACATTAGGTTTCCAGTGAAAAGACAAGGCAAGAGCCTTTAAAGAGACATGATAAAATGAGCCTCTTTCTTTTTATTTACTTATTTGTTTGAATTATCCGAAACATGTTTTTGAATTTCTCAAATAAGAGAGCCAATTTTCTCTGCAAAGATAATACAACCAGTCCTTCTCATCTGTCTTGCATACAAACAAATCTTCAAAATAAAAATCAGCTTTGCTGACAGGCTTGCCAAAACTTTTAGTTATCTGGTTTAACAGCTGTAAACACAGCCTTGTTGGATCATCAAAATGAAACCCAGTGTCAAATGCTCTGTTACCTTTCTATGAAAAGTAATATAATGTTTTACTTCGTATATTCTTTTTAATTTCAGCTTCTGCTTAGTCTAGCATGCCTAAAAGTATTCTCTTAATTTCGGTAGAATAGGGAGGTACTGTATCTCTTCTGTATGGTATCAGGATCTACAGATATTATTGAATAGCAGCTAAAGCTTTATTCTTTACCATTTAATGTCTTCAACACCTTAAAATTTCAGATAAAATAGTGCAGAAATTAGAACTTTTTCTCCAGTCATGAATACATAATTTATAATTTGACTAAAAAATATAAATGGCCATTTAAATTCACAGTGAGGGATACAGAGGAATACAAAGCAAGGGATACATTTAGAACAAATTATAACATTGGATTTAGTTCCATTTCTACAAAACCTTAGTTATGTGAAAAATTTAATCTGTTGCATCCACTTACTTCCATTTTGGTCCCCAAATTGTTTTGATGCATAAGGATTAGCAGAAGAAAATTGCGTATAATAATGATAAAGTAATTAGGTCCATTGAAAACTGATTGGTGTCATTTCAAGATCTGTATTCTTAGTCTGCACTAAATCTATTCTTAATCAGTGTCTGAATATATACATGTATGACAAACGTTAGTAGGACATACATTTGATTCAGGAAAAAATGTTAATGGACAGTAATTTTAAAGAAACCACTGCATAGTTGTCTGAAAACAGCATATTTAGTCATAATAGAAGTGGATATTTCACAACTTAAATACATTGGATCTGTGAATTTCACTAGTGAACCAACACTTTTCAACCGAAAGAATATTATGATCACACAGATGGCACTGTGTTTGATTAAATGAAGTGAGAGAAAATGATCTAACTGAATGGTCACCTTAAAAATAACCTGAAGAACAATTTATTCATACTTCACAGTAACATTTACAAGCATGTCACTTTTTCAGGAGAAAAAATATCTTCCAGTTATACAAGATTTTCTTTCTACAGAAAGGTATGCATCACTTTGTGATGAATCAATGTATGTTGTGTGGCATCTACTGTATTGCATTTTGTAAGAAAGCATTTTTTTAAAAAAAACTTACAACAATAACATAATTCTACTGTAAAATTTCTTAAACTTAGCCAGTGATATACAATTTAGTTTCACAGAATTTGATGAACAACTTCTTTTAACTTCTACTTGGTATTTTCTTAAAAAAAATCTCCCTCGTCTTTTGTATTCTCAGTCATTTAAGTTTGATTTTGTGCTAGTATTATTTAAATGCACCTCAACCTGTTAATTATCACCAATGTCATCCTCTGATCCTGCACAGTTCTCCAATTCTCCTGGAAGTGACTATATTCCTTTATGAAATATATTATTCCCTTATCTTATATCAGAGGAATCCACACCAATATAACTTGAAGGTGAAGGGTTGTAACATTTGGCAACCTGCTCTAGTTGGGGGTGTCCCTGCAACTGCAGGGAGGTTGGACTAGATGACCTTTTGGAGGTCCCTTCCGGCCTCGTTGATTCTATGATCTATGTAACAGAAACAAGGAAACAACAAGTTTATATTTACTCAAGGAGAGACTGAGAGCTAGACTCGTAGTTCTTCCAGACATCTGCCAGTTTTCTCATACTACATTCAAATCACCAGCAGTGCACTTCATTGCACATGGAGAACTTCAGAAACTGAAGACTGTCTCGCAGGATCTTGGCATCAAGAAAAACCAAATGCTTCTAATCATTTTTCAGATCCCAGATTCAGACTAAGAAAAGGTTTTGGTTAGTTCTGAAATAATGAGTGCATTTGTTATTCTAGCAATAACTACTACAGCTCTAATGTTTTCTAGAGAGAGTATTAAAATCAAAACACTACATAGTCCTTATCTTATTTCTGGGTTTCATATAAACTTTATTTTTGTAGATTTTTTTATGGTTTTCTATCTATCAATTTGTTGTATTTGGATACTTGGACATCAATATCTGGATATTTGCCTGCTGTGTTGTTTTTCCATTAAAATCTCCATTATAACTATTTCTTACTGTTTTCACATTTTTTTTACAGCAAAGGTCAAGGTTCTTTTCATTTTTATTATTCTCTCTCAACTAATGTTCTTTTTTTTATTTATCTCGTATTCATGATTTTAAAACTTTCTTTGGACTTTCTACAATTCTCTCACATCTTTTCCAACCTCTTAGCATAAATACAAGTTTTCATTGAACAACAGCAAGACAAAAGATAAACCTCTATTAAGAATAAAAGCCTTCAGAAATCAGCCACTGTCTGTGTTCTTGTCTTGGTTCTGGCCAATCAGAAAAGACAAATGATGTCTCTCCCCCACCCTTTAAGAAAAAGAGAGGAAAGGAAAAGATTAAAGAGATTTAGGAGTTTAGGAAACAACNGGGGCATGATGCAAATGGGATGAAATACCCCTGTTTGGGTCACCTGTCCTGTCCATTCCTCCTTGCAGGTGGGACCCCTCTACACTTTTCTGCTTCTGACCCTCCAACAGGGCAAGTAACGAAATTACCTGACCTTGGTTATTACAGCAACAAGTATAAGCAATGGCCTCTCTGCATGACATTCCTTGGTATAATCGGGTCTTATCACTGTGAGAGTGAACAGCTTTCTGAACAATGTGCTGTTAATTTCAGAGTTTAGTCAGTTAGAAGAGGCCCAGCTAAAAAATTACAACTGTAAAACAGAAAATTGGCTCAATGTACCTCAAACCAGGACAGCTCTTTTATCAAAATGAATTACATTTTTGTTTCCCAGAATGTTATAATGAAACTTCTTGTAAAAATAAGTACTTTTTTGAAAAATTATACCTCTTTTTCAGCTATTAAAGGGTGAAAAAACAAGACTGAAGGAAAATTTCTTGATTTGCCCTCATTGCTTCCCCCTCCCTTAACTCCCTCTCTTACCCTTCTACTCAACATGTCACTATGTTTAATTTTAATTGTGAACAAGAAGTGTTGTCCTGAAGAAATTTTTATTTTATAGCTGAGTTAAAAACCTTTTAAAAATACAAGTGCTAATACAGCATTTAACTACATGTGAAAATGTTGCTACTGCAAGTTTTGTATTTTTTTCTTGGTAAATGAATCTCTAGTATAAAAAAGTGTTTCTAGTCAGGAGAGAGATCAATTTACTTCATATTGTCTTAATATGTAAAACTACCTACAACACAAGATTTTCAAAGAATATTCCTTTTGACAGTTCTTAAAAGGTCATCAAATTGTGAGGTCCTATGTGTGAGGTTCCAGAGGAATTAAGACAAATCCTGTTGGTACACTTGTTTCTTTTTTTTTTTTCCCTATATGTAAAGACAATTCAGATTTTGGAACATTTTGAAGTGATCAATATGCTGTGCAAGCAAGCAAGGGGCATAAACAGTGTGGCTGTTTTATTTATATACAAGAAAGGTACTGTATATGTATACTCAATACAAATCTTCCCGCTATGCACAGGGTAATATTGAAATCATGTGAGGGTAGGCAGGTTTCTCATATCCTTTGGCAGAATGCAAGTTAGAACATTTAAAATACTAAAATGTGGTTTGCTGACAGACTTCTTAATAATTGTGGGGTTTATACCAACATTGTGTTTTAATGAAGGCTTCATGCATGCTAACCTTTCTTACTATCTCTGGAAAAAAAAAAACAAAAAAAAAACCACTAACAAAACAAAGGTGGTTGTTGCAATGTGAAGCTGGGTTGTAAAGGGACTCATACACTGGCATAATGCAGAATATAGCTCTTTGAGGAAAATATCTGAGATTTAGTGCTATGAAAGGTACCAGTCTAGATTCCACGACATTTTTCAGTATTTCCATAGTATCACAGCAAATTCAGTACCACTCTGTGCACACTCATTTACTAGAGCTCACCAGAGGTTAATTTTTCTCATATTATCACCTGCATGCAAACAGATGGTAACCAGCTTGATGAAGGCAAAACACACTATGCAGAGAAAGGTCTGCAATAAATTACCTCCCTGATCAGGAATATATTTTCATTGCTTGAGCAGGCTTTCCTGCATATTGTTGAAGTCTTCAGATGCACCAATACACATATAGCATGTGGGTGAGTAGGAAGAAGACTGTACACAGATCAAATGCCCTGTGGAACAGCAGCAGCAGCAAGGCTTGTAAATAAACTGCTTGCTTGTCTTCTATCCTACTTCCATCCCCCATACCTCACATAATAGAGTTGCTTTGTACTATTACAAAGAGGCTCTCCATGGTGACCAAAGGAGAGGCTGAATTTCTGATCATAAAAGACAATGCAAGTAGTGCTCTTACAATTACACACTGTAAGTGTACAGTAGTTATTACAGGAATATTTACCTAAGGAAAAAAAAAACCACAAACTTCTTCTGGTAAAAAGTATAAATTCATCCACTTCTTTCACCGTTGTACAAATCACATTTACCCTTTAAGGTAACCTGTCACATGTGACACTTGCTGAAAAAAACAGATATATTCGTCACAATGTTGAATTCTCCATTTCTGCTCTACAAAGGAGCAAAATTGCCTGATTGTTCTGCAGGTTTGCATGCTACTTTTCCCCTTTCAGGTAAAATGCCAGAGCTGAATCATGACTCCCTTAGCACAGTCCATTTTTGTCAAAATTAAATGCATAATTAACAATTAAAACAATCGAGTTGTCTTGTTTCATAGACATAAGATTAACTCCACAAGCCATCTTTCATTATAAATCAGATAATCAGCACTGCTACATTGTTTCTCAGTCTACAGTTGTATAGTGTTGAATATCCATCAGTTTCTCTTCAGTACTACTACCTTTTTATGTTAACATTTTATTGGATTTTCAAATGATAATTACACAATGAAAGATTAAACCAGCCAAATCCCATACTGCTGCTCAGTAACAATCAAATGCTTAATTACTAATAATCAACACACATATCAAGTGGCTTTATAAGTATGACTGTTACTTATAACAAATACAATGGCCTCATTTATATGGGGAAAAAGGAAAATAGAAATGCAACACACATGCAAGTGTAGCTATTCACACATAAGACAAAGATAACAACAAATGAGAAGTCTCAAGGGTAGCATTTATTATTATAGTATGTGCACATGAACGTATCTGATAGCCAAACAATAAAAATTCCTGCTGTTTTCACACTGAATAAGATTTAGAGAAAGAAATCATATGCTCTCTGACAATCTACATCCTTTCTGTGTGGAAGGAGTTCCCTATTTGCCTGGAAATCTTCCAAAGACCGTGTTTAGTATCATCTTAGCTTGGAATATCAGCTTTTCCTGTCTAACTGCTTCGTTGAAAGACATGAGAGACTTAGTAATGCCTGATCTGGATTGGCCACTAGGGAAAGACAGTCATACTCATCTACCACTTCTGGAATGGCAGGAAAGATATTAGAAAGTATTTATCAGAAATTCTGTGAGTGGAAACACTAACAGGGAGTCACTACAAATTAGATTCAGATTACATTCTGAGCATCCTACAATGATATATTAAAGGGAGGGGGGAGGGGGAGGGGGGCATTGGGAAGCAGTATGGTGGTGCAGATAGGGAAGATGGGGGGTGGAATGAAGAATTAATCATACTGCCAAGATACTTTGGTTTGCAAGAGAACATGGTAATACAAGCTTCTTTGTAGATAAAGGTATAGGAGTTAATAGCATTGTTGGCATAATTATAATTAGAGATTATTTCCTGAAGTTCCAACAAAGCTTTTTATAGCCTTGCACACTTTGTCAATATTACAAAAATATCTCTAGACTCAGTTACATAGCACTATAAATTTTTCAGGATATGTATGGAAATTTTCTTCTCAAAAGAACTAAGATTGCTGAAAGGTAAAAATTAGCCAAGGTACAGAACTGTGAAGTTGTCTGTTAACAGACATGGTGACTGATACTTCTCTTAACATTACTTTTATCTCCCACCTGCCTCTGGTTCTCCATTTTAGGTACGTTCTCCTCATCAGTTGTGATCCTTGGATCCTCCACTGAATTGTTACCTGATATCTGTAGGAATATAAACTGTCCCAAAAAAACCTTCCCTTAAACTGTTCGTTTCTGTGCTGAAAATGTTGGAGTCATTTCAGTGTTGAGTTACTAGGTGTCTAGCTCATGACCAAATATGTTACATATATTATTTCGCTATCAAAATCTCCATCTCTATCAACAACAGGGCATTCCCAGAGGGCATTCAGGAAACTGGAGTCCATTCAACACACAGCAGTGGAAAAATCATTGATGATTATTGTGTGTTATATAGTTGGAAAATTGCTATACCACTCACATGGAATATGCAATACTCATTTGCCAGAAGGCATTTCTACTCATAATTATTTGAATACTTTCTATCTAACATGAAATATTTGAGTGTGCAGGGAAGGGAAACCTTATTTTCCTCCTTTTCCTCCCCAAAATAAAGTCTATACTCACTTTCAGGGAGACCTTGCAAAATTATTGGGGAAGATACAATTAAGTGAGCATGTGTTTCCTGCAGAGGCAAAAGTCTGATGTAAGAACTCTCTCTGCCCCACTACTGAAGAAATCCAGGCATCCTCTATACAGAGACAGCATTGCATCCTGTATGATCAGTCTTGTTTGGCATGACTTGCCAAATTCCGAATGAGATTTGCACTCTTCTGCTATTAATTTGAACACTGACTTTTCCTAAAATTCATAAATCTCAGAGACTTTCTGCTCATAGTGAGAGTATCCCCCTTCTTCTACCCTGTCTTAACAAAAAATGTTTTGCTTTTTCCCTCGCTGACAATATGAGTCCTTGGAGAATTAGTGTAGTTCCTGATCTAGGACATGATAGATACTTCGGCAGAAGAAACATTCGCTTTGTTGGTTTATTTTTCAGTAACTCTTATAACACCATAATCTATTTCTATATGTGGTGTTGTGATATTACAAAAAGTTATAGCTTAAACAAGTTACATTACAAATTTTGTTTTGTAACTGAAAATAAAAAATGCATTTAAAAATTTTCTTTCTATTCATCAGCAATAAAATCTGTTTCATAGATTAACGAGTATATAAATGTTACCGTCAGCATTTTAATTCCTTAAGAATTATAGTAGTCATACAATATATACCATCAAAAATACCAGTCTTGAGTCTAGACAGGAACTGTTACAGTGAATTGGAAAATATTTCTTCTTAAGCACAGATAATCTAACTGTCCCAACCTCCCATCCCCATCCCCACCNTATTAGGAAAAAATTTTTTACTGTGAGGGTGGTGAGGCACTGGAACAGGTTGCCCAGAGAAGTTGTGGATACCCCATCCCTGGAAGTATTTAAAGGCCAGGCTTGACAGGACTTTGAGCAACCTGCTCTCATGGGAGGTGTCCCTGCCCATGGCAGGGGGGTTGGAGCTTGATGATCTTCAAGGTCCCTTCCAACTCTAACCATTCTATGATTCTATGATTAAACACAGGGAAATAAATTCTCCTACCTAAGCAGACTGGTAAACAATAACAGAATCAAAGCACAGCATTAAATCTATTTCATATATACAATTTTAAATTGAACCCTAATAAATAATAAGAAAAAACTGAGCCTTATAAAAGCAAGCTTTCTGAAGCCTCTTTTTTTTTTTTTTTTTTTATCTGCAGTTAAAACCAAGTCAATTGTATACATTTTTTTATCAAAATTCTATCAAGTCAGTAAGCTGGCAGAAACATATAAGAAAATAATAATTTTAGTAAGTTTTGAGGTGTGACCTTAAAAGTGCAACTATTTGAATCAGAAAACTATTTTCAAAGTTGATGTCTATCAAGAGAATAGAAAGAATACCTTATACAAACATATCAAGGTCATACTAGCCATCATCATTTGATTTTGTAATTTCTCTTCTGATTATAAACTATGTACAGAACAAATATGATTGATGAAACTTTAAGAAAAATAATAGCTATAAACCAATTCAAAAAAGTGTAGACTCTCTAAGAACAATTTATAAGAAAGAGGGAGTGGATATATTAGCTTAGTCATATAGATTCAAATAATTTATCAAATTAGACACATTTACCTATTATTTGATACTATTATCAAAACAGATGCAGAATGGTTAATTCTCTGGTCCATGCTTCCAACTTTCTTACTTCAAAACTCTAAGGGTCTACCTAAGGAACACAATTGCATACTTTATTTAGTAGTCTCTCCGTCACACAGAATAAATATTTGTCTATATTGTGTAACAAACAAGCTGTTCTACTTCATTTGACAATGGCAAAGATATTCAAAGAAGATTTTCCTTTTCCTGCTTTAGGTTTTCCTCAAAAGCATGGACTCTTTTCATATAAGCCATTATTTTCATCACATCTGGAGGAAACAATATTTTATTATCCTGAAACAGTCCTTTCATGTCTTACAAAATGTGCAACAAAATTTCTCAGAAGAGTCAATACTAAGAAAAAGTACAGTGTACTGAGAATGAGGGACATTCAGGAGAATAATCTGTAAACAATAGTCTTGCAAGAAAGGATTTGGATATATATTTTACTAATTTCCATTGCTTTTTGTGCTAATGAGAATTTGAAGTCAAGAGATTTTCCTCACAAGAACAACATCATCCTTTTATTTCACTTCTCTCAGGAAACTATCCTATATGTTTTAAAATGACTAGTGACTGATATTTTAAAACTCTTTTTTAATACTCGTTTTTATACTGTGTGCGTCACAGTAACACCAAATCATTGGCAATCCGTGAGATCAGAGACCAATTGGCAGTAAAAGCAAAGAAGTGATAACCTTTTGCCCATCCAGAACATTTACTTTGAAAAGAAATTAATAAATACAACAGAAGAATGTGGGATTTTGGTGTCTGCTTAATGAAGGCTGCTAAGGTGTGTTTGGTGTAAATAGAAGGCTTATTTTTCTCTCAACTTTCTAAGATTCTGTTTACTATCTTGAGCTCACCAAGGGTTCTTCAAGTGACCATTGCAGACCTAATGTGCTCCTATATCCTTAATTACTGCTTGAAAGGAAAGCCTACCAAAATTTCAGTTGTCTCAGGAGATTTGTTAGAAGCCAAACATTTTTTAGAATAGGGACCCTCAATAGCAAAATATAAATGAGCAAGAAGATGACAAATTAACAAAATAGAAAGTATCTAATTAATAAGTGCAATAATGCTATATGCACTAGGCACTTATACAGTTAGATTCTTTTCCATGCACACATGTATCGTACAGGGTGCAGAATTGTTCTTCCTTCTCTGAATGCTCTTGCAGCTGTCTCCCTTGCCATGGGGGAATCCCAGCCTTAACACTATTTGTCACACTATAAAGCATGATATTAGTCCCTTTGCTCTCAGGGTGTATCAGTGATACAAATAGCTTAGATATAGTACCACACTTATTTTCTTTAGAGTAGAGTAAAAAAAATGTGATTTTCTTTTCAGGTTGTCATAAAAATTATCATCTCTAAAAACAAATTCCCGTCAGTACAGATTTTTACTCACTGCAGCACTGAAAAATCAAAAAGCATCTACACAGAAACTGCAACAAAGGATACTGTGCACTGCTGGTAACAATCAAAGGCCCAATATGCCCCATAACCAGTGGGACTTCTTGTCAGGACTGCCCTATGACAAATAACACAGGGGAAATTTTTAACTTAGGATTTAGACCATATAGAAAATAACTTCATATAGAAAATGAGACAGAATAAATATGCAACCAAGTAAATTGTTTTATTATTTTAAAATGTATTTTACTTTCATCTCAAGACTTCAGTCTTTGGTTCAGGATCATCTTTTTCTGCATCTGTAACAGTCACTTTATCAATAAATAGTGATAACATTATTAAAATATTAAGATGAGTAAAACAAGAACAGTCTGGGTTAATAGCTCTGAAAACTCTTGGAGCATTTACATTTTTTACTGTGAATAAATAGACTACAAAAAGGTAGAAGAAATTACATTTAAAAGTATAACATAAAAACATTGTTTGCATAATAATGCCTCTTGCAAGTATAAATGCATAGGTGAGTAGGGCTTATTGGCCACCCTAACCAGTAGACCTACTATTGTATCTTCTTAAGGTACAATAACTATAAAAAGGAGAGAAGCCAGTGAATTAGGCAGTGGGAACGTGTAGAAAACTGAGTTCTTTCCTTTTCTGGCAAGAGACTTACAGCTAAATTCAGTCTTACTTTAGCACAAAGCACTGAGATGCCACTGAGATTTTTTAAGTACTGCTCAATTGACATCTAAATCTACAGTCACATACAGTCCTGCAGCCTGTGGATTGTCATATCACTTAAGTTTCTGAATCAGGCCACTAACAAAATCCTTCTAAATCATAACACTCTGCAGCTCTGTCTTCCATTTCTTTACCTGGAGATGTTTATACCAGGTATCACTTGGATTTCAGGGCTCTAATTAGTAAATCGTGTCACAGCATATCTGCTTGAACAGGTTTTGTATACATTCCTCCTGTACATGAGTTACAAACCTGGTCATTCTGCTGAATGGTCTGATTAATTAGTCTGGGATGGAAGAGACATCCTTTAGACTTGGACTAATCTAGCTTTCCCACCACCCAAGAAAAAAGTCAAATTCTGTTTCAATTGAGAGCAGATTAAAACTTGTCTCTTAAAGCCAATCTAATTACATTCCTGGGTAAACAGGTGATACATCTTCTTTGCTACTACTTTTTGCTGGGGATTCTGATAGGTCTTAGAGTATGAAATCCACTCAAATTTCTATATATCGGCAGTAGTCTGACCTTGTATATGTCAGCAGTAGAAAATTTGTTTCTGGCATTGAAACATAAGTATTCATCTGAAATGAAAGATTGGAATATCTTTGCTGGTTCTTTGATAGGGCGATTAGGTGCCTCCTTTTCAGCTCTCTCAGAGCTTTGGCCCTCTGAATTTCAGCTGTGTGCCTATAAAATGGCCATAATAGTTCTTCCTTACATCCAAAACATCATTTGAAAATAAAAATTTGAAGAATTATGAAGATGTATGATACCTGTTTCATGTTATCCATCTATTGGAGCCAGAGACGTTACTTAGTACAGGTCTACAATTGGNAAAAAAAAAAGAGTAGTGGCTAATTTCTCCTCTTTCTGTTCATGTTTAACTTACTTTGAGTAAACAAGAAACGACATGTGGCTTTACAGAATTCACAATGGTCAGATAGGAAAGTCTCATAAACAAGGGAATTCATAACCACACCAGTTTGCAGTCACTAACTGGACTAGACTTTGACATCAATGGAATATTGAAGCAACCATAAAGCAACAATGAACAATGAAGAGCACGCTGACATGGATAGTGCAGTTGGGTACTGCTGTAGTATTTCCTCATACTGAGGAATCAATAAAATATAAACTAAGACAATTTTCTTCAAAATAAAAGACCACTATCCTCAGATTGGAAATTATGAAACAGCAATATTGTGCCCAGCTCTTTTCCAAGTTGCTTAAGGTCGATCAGCAATGATGTGAGAATAAGGATGGTCTTTAAAAATATGCAATTCTGCTCTTTTCCTACATCAGCATTTAAAAATATAAACAACACATGCAATTTAATGTCAGCCCCATGTAATTAAATAATTGTGCTGTCACTAAGTTGTTGATGTGTTAACAACATAAAATTGGAAATAAAATAAAGTCACAATTAAATGCAAAGAATTATAACTAATATCTCTCCTAACAGCGGCCATACTTGCACATGAATTCTTTATGGAGGAGAATGACTTGCAAGATCATCATTACCCATTATATTCTGCTGTCACTGTCATATGTTGGAGTTAGTAAGAACCAAAATCTAAATCTATTAATGTGTAGTTATTGATATTTAACCTCAAATCTGATCTAAATCTGATGACAGATAAAATAATATGTACGGAACAAAGGATTCTTTTGAGCAGACTGGAGACTAGAGTTTTCTCAATATTCTCATCACTGAAAAATGGGGAAAAAATATCTACTATGTCTGAAGAATTTTCAGAATATTAAAGGCAAGAACCGAAATTTGTTTACAATATCTCAGAAAGCCAAGAATAGAGCTAGAGTAAAACTATATTACACAAGAAGAGTAATAAAAAATAAAAGATCTGCAATAAGAGTCCTCCTTCCTGGAGGAATAATGCCCTGCACCAGTAAAGGCTAGGGGCTGACCTACTGAAGAGCAGCTCTAAGGAAAAAGATGTGGCAGTCCTGGTGGATGATAAGATGGCCATAAGCCAGCAATGTGGCCTTGTGGAAAAGAAGGTCAATAGCATCCTGGGGTGCGTCAAGAAGAATGTGACCAGCAGGTAAAGGGAGGTTATCCTGCCCCTCTACTCTGCCCTAGCGAGGCCCCATCTGGAGTACTGTATCCAGTTCTGATCTCCCCAGTTCAGGAAGTACAAGGAACTGCTGGAGAGGGTACATCAAAGGGATCTGAAGATGATTAGGGGACGAGAACAACTCTCTTATGAGGAAAGCAAAGCATTTGACACTGTCCCACATGACATCCTAGTCTCCAAACTGGAAAGTCATGGATTCGATGGATGGACCACTAGGTGGATAAGGAAGTGGCTGCATGGCCGCACTCAAAGGGTTGTGGTCAACGGCTCAATGTCCAAGTGGCAGCTGGNTGATTCTCCCCCTCTACTCTGCACTTGTGAGAGCCCACCTGGAGTACTGTGTCCAGCTCTGGAGTCCTCAACATAGAAACGACATGGAACTGTTAGAATGGGTCCAGCAGAGGGCCATGAAGATGATCAGAGGGATGGAGCACCTCCCCTATGAAGACAGGCTGAGAGAGCTGGGGCTGTTCAGCCTGGAGAAGAGAAGGCTGTGGGGAGACCTCATAGAAGCCTCCCAGTATCTGAAGGGAGCCTGCAGGAGAGCTGGAGATGGACTCTTTGTCAGGAATCACAGTGACAGGGCAAGGGGTAATGGTTTTTAATTGGAAGAGGGAAAATTTAGATTAGATACTAGGAAGAAATTATTTATTGTGAGGGTGATGAGGCACTGGAACAGGTTGCCCAGAGAAGTTGTGGATGCCCCATCCCTGGAAGTGTTCAAGGCCAGGCTGGATGTGGTGGCTTTGAGCAACCTGGTCTAGTGGAACGTGTCCCTGCCCATGGCAGTGGCGTTGGAACTTGATGATCTTTAAGGTTCCTTCCAACTGCAACCATTCTATGATTCTATGATTTTATACCACGCTGACACCTACATCCCTTCTGATTTCAGAGATTTTTGTGTGCTTAAAATTTCTGCTAATATAATTTCCAATATTTAAATTTTACTTATATATTCATCACCTTTTTATGGCACAGCCTTCCAGGAACTCTGAGTAAAAAGCATTGAAGGGAATATTAAAAATATTAAAATGAGTTGAGAGTTTAAAGTAGAACTAAAATAAAAATGGCTTTATCTGCAAAGAGGGATTACCAGCAAAAATGGCCAACAAACATAATAGAAAAGAACACAATAAATTCCTTAGACAGTGTTAGCCATAGGAAGACAAAAAGTGAGGAAAGAAACAAAGGTCAAAACCAAATATTTATTTTTTATGACCTGTATCATAAATGAAACAAAGACATGCAATTGGTGTATCACCAGAACAAAGTGATCTAATAGGTGAAAATCTTTCACTATCTGTGTACTAGGTGATTCATATACTTTCTTTCATCTGTTGAGTTTTGTCTCACTTCTGATCCAGAACAATGTAGATGTATTCCTGTTGTCCTGCTATCCTCAGAATAGAGTACACTTAAACCCTTTTAGGATTTTTATGATGAGAATATTCTTTGCCATGAGAAATATAGTAATGTAAACTATATTCTTAAAACATTTCCAAGAATAAATATATTTTTTTTAAATCCACTAAAACTATGCCACAGAACCCTTCGTGGTGTTCTTGTTTTTAGTGAATTTTCATTTCCATTTCTGGATGGTAAGGTTTTTCTCCAACTGCTCTGCCAGAAACCACAATTTCTCCAGGAAATCAGACACTCTGATAGTTTAATTCTGAGTTAACAGATTGTTGTAAAGCTACTTCAGCTGATTTAAAGGATTTAGTTTTTCCTGGAGAATATGCTTCAGTGCTTTAAAGTGCCAGTCTGGTAACTGAAGCCTGGTAAATGAACTTTCTGGCCCTGTATATATGTAACAAGAATATGCCTGATAAAAAAGTACTAGTAACACCAATAACAAACCTTTTTTTCCAGATTTTTCCTAAAACCACTAAATACATGTTTTCTTAGTTCCAGTAGAACCCATTAAGGGTATGTCAGCAAAACAAAATGAGATTTGGGTCTCAAATTGTCTGCAAGATAAATAAATTATAAAATTACAATCATGAGAGCATATTGAAAGAAGAAAAAGTGCTTATGCTTTAGAAGCATATGGAATTCTAAAAATAAATTATAGAGGTGTTTCTACTTTAAAAACATCTTACTGAGCTACTTAAATGACTAAATATCAGGACTTTTGATATTGTGATATTTAAATTCTTACTACAAAATGGTCCAAATATACTGCTTGAATGTTTTATTTCATAAAATACAGTCAACCTGGTGAAAAACAGGCAATGTCATAGTAATTAAGAATTTAGTCTGACTTAAAAGTTATGGTCCAAGTTCTATTTTATTAACTAAAGACACATGTAAAAGTAACAGGAACTCATTCCCTAGAGAAAATGTGAGAGGATATGCAAACAGGATTTTTGGATCCCTTTTCTGGTTACTGTGTTCCATAGGTGTCTGTGATGGATGCACAATGGCTGTGTACTGCATTATTCCAGTAGCGCTTACCTTCATGGGATTTATGAAGTACTGTAACTTTTATGTTGTCTGCAAAAGGCATTTCATTTTTCAGCTCATAAACCTTCTGAGAGATCTGATAAGAAGCAAAAGCAACTTTCAAGGGAGTTTATTTGGTTGCTGTTAATTACTGCTTTACTTTACTGCTTTTACTTTAAGACAGGATGCTTAGACTTTTAGTAGAACACACAAAAAAACCACCCACAACCAGTCTTAGACAGCCAAGAATTCATCAAAAGAAAAATGAAAATGTGACAGGGGGCTCAATTTCTAGTTCAAAATACAATTAACAGTTCAGAATTCAGGATAGGTTCCTTGCATAGCTACCCACTATAAATTGTAGAATTATACAATTGTAGAGTACTTTCAGTTGGAAGGGGCCTTAGAGATCATCTAGTTCCTACTCCTCTGCCATTTGCAGGGACATCTCTCACTAGACCAAGTTTCTCATAGCCCCAGCCAGCCTGGTCTTGAACAATTCCAGGGATGAGTCATCCACAGTTTCCTGTGCTTCACCATGTCATGAAGAATTTCTCCCTAATATCTAATCAAAATCTACCCTCCCTTGTTCTATCACTACCTACATGCCCTTGTAAAAAGTTCCTCATCTTTCCTGTAGACCTCTTTCAGATACTAGAAAGTTGCTATAAGGTCATCCCAGAGCCTTTTCTTCTCCAGGCTGAACAACCTCAACTTTTTCATCCTGTCTTGATAGGAGAGGCTCTCCAGTCTTCTGATCATCTTCATGGCCCACCTCTGGACTCATTTCAACAGGCCCTTGTCCTTCTTATGCTGGGGGTCCCAGAGCTAAACACAGTACTCCAAGCAGGGTCTCATAAGAGCAGAGTAGACAGGGAGAATCACCTACCTCAACCTTCTAGCCACACTTTTTTTTGATGCAGCACAGGATGCAGTTCACTCTCTGGGCTGTGAGTGCACATTCCTAGCTCATGTTGAGTTTTTCATCAACTGGCATCCCCCAGCCATTCTCCTCAAGGCTGCTCTCAATCCATTTTCTGCCCAAACTATATTTGTGTTTGAGATTGCCATGACTCAGGTGCAGAACCTAACAATCGGCCTTGCTGAACTTCATGGATTTTGCTCTGGCCCACCTCTCAAGCCTGTCCAAGTCCCTCTGGATGATATTCATTACTCCCAGCATGTCAAGCATCCCACATGGTTTCGTGCTGTCAGCAAACTTGCTGAGGGTGGACACAATCCTGCTGCCTATGTCACCAATAAGGTGTTAAACAACACTGGTCCCAGTGCTGATCCCCAAGGAGTGCCACTTGTCACTGGTCTCCACTTGGACACTGAGCAATTGACCACAACTCTTTGAGTGTGGCCATCCAACCAATTCCTTATCCACCAAGCAGTCCATCCATCAAATCCATGCCTTTCCAATTTAGAGACAAGGATTTAATGTGAGAGATTGCCCAATGCTTTACATAAGTCCAGGTAGATAATGTCAGTAACTTTTCCCTTATCCACCAATACCATAATCATCTCACTGTTTATCAGGACTTGACATATCTTGTCACTTTCTAGGAATTTTGTGTATAAATATTTGTACAAAACCTGCAATGTTGCCTACAGTACACTATTGAATTTAACAGAATATGAGATTACAACTAATATTTGGAAGATGTCTTTTATTATTGTTGTCTTCTATTAGACTCTGCCCTTACTTTCTTCTCTCTAAACAACATAGCAGTAGAGGAAGTTTAGAAAGCTAAAGTCAAATGTTTTGAACCAAATTTTTTTTTGTTTACATTCCCTGATGATACATTACACCAACATACCTTACTCACTACAATATATCAGAGGGTGTGCACAAATCATTTCAGATACTAGCACCTGAAATTCATACTGAAGAGCAATGTCTAGCCTTTATAAATTGTAGAGGATCTTTAGATTGCAGCAAGAGTAACTGGAAGCAATCATGGACAGATAGTGCTTTCTGTGCCAGCCTGCATTTCTGAACCAGACATAGAAGACAATAGAAATGTATTTTGAAGTGGCACAGATCACGACTGTTAAGCTTACATTGAAAAGAAATGGCTTTTGATCTGTCAGGGTATTCAAATATGACATTTTTTCATGGTTCATTTCTGTCTCCTTTAGTTGAAAAGGACTGGGAATCTTTGGTTCCCTTTTTCTTTACAGGAAAACATGCTTAAGTCTTGGAATGTTTGTGAGACTGTCATTTTATGATGCATAATATTTTTTCTACATGACAAAGGCTAGTAATACTAATGTTATCTATTTCTGGATAGAGGCCATTTTGTGTACTGTATTCTGATGACAAAATAGCCACTAGCTGGAAACACCTGTTTGATGATCTGAAATTCAGAGAGTGGTGAGAAGCACTTCTCTGAACTTCTTTGTACTCAGCTCTTTGAGAGATTAATTTAAAGTTTCTAGCCTTGAAAGGAACTCTATTACTGCTCTAAATGCTGGATACTGAGGTAGGGACACTCATCATGCTTCCTAAAAACCACTGTTCTCAGATTATCCCACAAGCCAGAAGAGTGGAATTACCGAACCTTTTCATCTAAGAACTCTGCAAGCTCTGCATTTGTTCTTTGGAGCTTAAACCTATCACTCCCAAAGAATTTTTAAGAAAACGTAACAAACCAGTGTCTGATGGTTCTTAAAAGCTCAGGAAGTTTTAATTAACACGGTGTTGAGACAACATGATGCTGAATCTTGAAAGCACCAAGAGGATACTCAGAATTTGCATAGACAAAAATTAATAACTTTTTTCCCTCTTTGGTTTCCCAATATGATGCTTTAGATTCTGATAGACATTTTCAACATTACAGAAAGCTTTCTTAACTAGCCTGATTGATTTTTGCAAGGTTACATTCAATGTTTACAAATTCTTTCTTTTCTTCAGTGACATTCATTGTCACAGTGAAAAGAAATATATTCTGAAGACACCAAAATTATTTTACCATATGACTTGTGGATGACTGCAGGCTTTCAAAGATGTGGAAGGAAATCCACAGAGAAGAACAAAAATAAATAAATTTGGAATGAATTTCTGGTGACTGAAAGTAACACAATCTCCCTGCAGGTGCCGAAACATTCTGGTTCTACTGACATTTTCAAGATAAAACTATACACATACTTCTAGCTGTCACACAGAAAAGCAATATCTGACTGTGAACTTTGTGAACTTGTACATGACCCAAGTTGTCTCCTTCTCACTCCACTAGGCATATGTCCACAATACAAGCTAAGCAACCTCTGGGACTTGGTTTTGAGTTGTGAAGTGAAATGAATTATATGACAAAGCAGGTAGTGCAAAGTTGGCAGTGACAGATTCCACTGGAACATGGGTTAGAAATCTTGAAAATTGATCATTATCTTTGTTCTGCATTTCCCTGTTAGCCTCTAGCAGTCTTATTTTGACACTGGACACTCCAACAGTCTTTGGCATTGTCTGGACTGATGCACTTTCAAAGCACTCCAAGAAGAGACAGCCTGTTATTTGCAGAAATTGCAAGCATCCGAATGACTGAGGAATCCAATATCCATTCTTTTTTTGTTTGATGTATTTGTAGGTGATTTTGGTTCATATGGAAGACCAGTGCCATAGGCCTTTATCTAAATCATTGCTTGCAATTCAGAAAGAAAATTTTGCTTCCCTTTTTAAAAATACCAAATCTGTACCAAATTAGTCTGTGACTAATTTTATACACAAATAATTAAGAAAACAGAACTTTTCTTCCAGCAGAAATCAAGTGATTGAGGTTTTGGTTCCTAGTAACAGCTTTAATTGTTCCATTTTCAGGCCTTTACTACATTGTGATATACATGACACAAAATCAATAAGCACTTAGATCTCTCAAGAGGCAGATTCTAATAGCCACTTTTTTTCTTTTTCCTGCAAAGTTTATGAAAGCTATGTCTTCTTATTAAAGAACTAAAGGGTCCAGTTCACAAAGATATTACCATGTCCAGTTGTCATTGATTTCAGTGGGAATTAGTCATAAGTAAGAACAATGAGCTGAATACTTTAGCTGAATGGGACCTTATCTTCTTCTCTTGTCTTCTCTTAATGCCAAAAGACACGATTAGTCGCTGACATTCTGAAAACTGAGCATCAGCTAGAGGCTTGAACTTGCTGCTGTAACAAACTCCAGAAAACTCAAGTGTAAGTATAGTGAAAACTCTCTGATGTTTGTGCTAGTGGGTATTTTTGATGTTTTGGCTGCTTCTGTAAGAGGGCAAAACAAAACAAAATATGAAAAATTAAGGTGAAAATGAGAACTCAATTATAAATATAACAAAGTGCTGCTGCTTTCTCTGTGCACATTTCCAGATCTATTGGATTTTCTCTCATTTTTCTGCATAAATTGCTTCTGACTATACAATGGACTTCAGCAGGGCCATAGCTTTCATGCTCTTGATTTTTCATAATTCACTCAAATGCCAGCTCAATGACATTAAGTGGAAAAATAGAAAAAAAATACCTTCACTTTTCCACAGAAACAATTTTGAAAATCCATTTACATGGAAAATAAAGAGGCATTAAATGCAGTGCAAATCTGCAACTGAATACAAAAATCTGAAAGCGTAATATTTTATTTTTCCAGATAACACAATACTTACTGTTATTTACTCCCTGAAAGGGCTAAAGAGTCCTGAATACTATGGAAGGGAGGGCTGTTTTTCTAATTTATAATGTGGTAAAATAACTGGCTGAAATTTTTTTTTTTTTTGGTAAGTGTATAAATCTTAAACAAAGACCTTAGTGAGATAATTTTAAAAGTAAAGTACTAGTGTTTACTAAGTAACCCTTCATTATTGTTCATTTGTGCTAATGCTTTTCAAACAGTTTACCACTTGCAAAACCTGCAGATCTCAAGTGAGTGTTCTGTAAGATGTTTTGCTGAATATTGTTACCAACAACACAGTTAAGGCAGGAAAATAAAATTTCTATAATAAAAGGAAAACAACTAATCCATGTCAGCTGAGTAAAAGAAGGTAGAAAATACATATAGTAATATTGCAAATATTCAATAAAGCTGTGCATCATGTCTACCCAGGAGATCTCAAATTCTGCAACATGAGATTATGAATTTATCTGACTGCTGCAAATGACAGTATGTTTGAGTGGTTTAGGTATGTCCTCCAACTGCCCAAGCACAACAAACCATATATAAAAGTTAAAAAGCCTCTAGATTGTCTTGAAGGTCAAAAAAGTTAGGTCTTATTGCTTTACTCTTGTGCTAGGTGGACATTTTTGCTGCAAGATTATTTGCATATATTGCCAGGAAAATTGGATTTTCTGGAGGGTGGAGCACAGATTGAGAGATTTGAGGTCAAGCCTGGAGAAGAGAAGACTCATGGGAGACTTTATAGCAGTTTTCCAGTATCTGAAGGGGACCCACAAGAAAGCTGGAAAGGGACTTTTTATTATAGCAGTTTTCCAGTATCTGAATTGGGGCTACAAGAAAAATGGAAAGCGACTTTTTATAAGGGCATGTAGTGAGGAGATGAATGGTATTGGTTTTAAACTGAAAGAAGGTGGACTTAAATTAGGTATCATGAATAAATCCTTTACTGTGAGGGTGGTGAGGCACTGGAACACGTTAACCAGAGAAGTTGTGGATGCCACATGCCTTGAAGTGTTCAAGGGTGGGAGGTACTGTGATTCTATGAATTTGTACACCTGCAACCCTGGAAAAATAAGGGCATAGCATTTTCTGCAGTGCTGCCAGGTAATGACAAAAGACCTGGCAGATGGGAGAGCTCTGTTCCTTTGAGTTCCTGCATCTTGGCTTTTCCTTGAAGAATTTAAACCTGGAGAATGTGATCTTGTCTTCCCTTTTTCTAATTTCAACTTTGTGTGGTGGACAAGTTTTGGCAATAAGTCACATGAAGACTACTTTCAAAGATACACCAAAAGTCAATGTCAGCACCCTGATGAAATTTCTCAAAATTTCAGCTTTGCATGATCATAAAATAAATTTCTCTTGCTCTAAAGATTCTCTGTGTATTCCAGATGAATTAAATCCCTGAGTATGAAGGAAAAAAAAAAATGATACAATCCAAGTGAAGGGGAAAAAATCACCCACAAAAAAATCTGGCATTCATAGATGTTGGCACTAAAGTTAACATCAGCCATCAATATTTGTATCAACAAAAGATGAAATTGTCTCCTAATGTCAAATAAAAAGCACTTATAACATTAAGGAATAAGACATTCTATGTGCCTTGCTGGGATATTGCTTCAACCAGCTAAAAAATGGACATATCCCAGCGTGGCACATACATAATAATATTTGTTGTTGTGATCATAGAGTGGTATCATACTAATAGTAGAAAAATGAAAATTTAAAACTGAAAACTCAAAAGTGGAAAGTGTATTCTCTAGCGATAACAAAATATTTAAGTGGAAAAAGGTCATAAAGAATATATTGATTTGATGATTGTTTTAATATTGTTTTCTTCATGGAAAACAGTGACCACAATATAGTTTCGAAATTTCCTCTGTTATTCTTTCACAAAAATAATTTTCATTCACAAATTCTATTTCACTTCATCTCCCTTGCTCCTTGGGATCTTCAGAATTATGATAAAAGCTATGATTTAAAAAAAAGGCCACTTTTTGAGTCTACATCCACTTATACTGTGAAAGTGAGGGAGGCCTAACTCCCATGCACAAAGAGAAGCTTCCAGATTCCGATGTGTGTTTCATACCAGCTAGGCTACCCGAATCTAGAAATTTGACATGGTTTATTTCATATTTAATCTGTTTTTCTAGTAGTTATTGCCACTTAAGTTGCATTCTTTCCTGTCTTTTTATTGTTCTCTATTCAAAGATTAGTTTGTGTCATTTCTAGAGCTGACAATGAAATATTCATGGTTTAGCCAAATATTGTTACGGACAGGTATTGAAAATATTGTTGCTTACATTTAGCAGAAATCTGGAAATTAAGAAATTTTCAGGCAGCATATATAATTGTTCATCAAGGTTTTAATCTGGCTACATCCAAATTGTTATAACTACATGTAGGTGTCAATTCAAATGAAAAAGCAGAAAATCCCTCTTGTGGTTCACCATCTGCAGCAGGAATCAGCCCTAAATAAGTCCTGATTTTCAGGTGGGGTTATTAAGTTAGGAACCTAAACTACTAGTTAAATGACACGATAAAATTTCTAAACACAAGTTATCTGTGAGCAGCTTTTAATACTTTGCAAAACAGTACATTTTATAATATGTCAAAAGTTTGGGCATAGTGACAAATTATGTATATAAGACAATCTTTAGAAATGTTCTTCAGTTCTGTTGAAAGACCTGTCACCATTCACAAATGGATGCCGCTAAGACTTCCTAAATTACTTCATCCAAGGATGTGACCTATAATACTAAAAAACAGCTCAGACAATTTTTTTCTAACTTTCCTTTTTTCTCAGAAAGCTGCAGTGAAAGTTACCATCACTGCAAATTTTTATTGGGAAATAAAGATCTTCTCACAGTGGGATTCAAAAAGGCCCATAGGCTGCAGGTCCTGTGTGACACTGAGAAAAAATAAATCATAGGCTAAGTTAGTGTGGGTGTCTTGGCATACAAAAGTACAGAAAATTGACACGACAGCAGCTTCCGCTCGATCGTATGTAGCACAGGTGGCAGCTGCTCCAACAATTTCCACTCCTTGCTCTGCTTAGCTTTTCTCAGGAGTGGCAATGGCAGAAGTACCATGATTCAAGCTTTCAAAAGCATGAAGAACCTCTGGAGAAATCTGGCACAGAATGCTATTGCACCAATTCAGCTAAAGGCAAGGCTATTGCTGCCTGAAGTGGTGCATTTCTACCTTGATGAGATACTTAGAGGAAATCGAAAACTGTCCATCTGAAAACCTGTAATAAAAACTTTTTGCTGATCTGATCTCACCAGTTTAGCCTGTTGGATTTCTTGCTTGCACATCAACAAGCATATAGATGTTTAGCATGAATGGATATGTTTAGCGTGTCAGGAAATATTATAACAGACAGGAGATGCAGATTGCTGCTGAAAAATGCAGAGCACCTGGTGGATGTGAGAGTGAACTTGCTAAGAATGAATTAGAAATATGCATGTAGTTCTGAAATTGCTATTTTGCTGGCTTATAAATCAGAAGGTGACCCAGGTATGTCATACCCAGGTATGACTAGTATGCTACCATACTACTGTATGGTAGCGATTAGAAACTCAGGGCTTCCATCTTTGCCCCACTTGATGCTTAGTATGTTTTATGCTTTATGCTGTTATAATTATATGGGCTGGATTAGCCAACAGTCTCTCATTGTTACATCAGATTAAAGACTATCGCTGCTAATTAACTATTTTTTTTTAAATTAAATTTCAAGAGTCACACTGAAAAAAGCTTTTTTTGATCATATCCACATTTTGAAATTCTCAGCTTTACTTTGATCAGCCAAAGGATATTTATTAAATAAAAGGAAATATGCATTTTGTCTGCATTTAATAATTTCTCATAACACAACCTTACATAATTGGGTTTTGATATTTATTGCAGCTTTGGACCATTCTAGATGCATCATAAAAGCAAATAATAACAAAGGAAGAAGTGACAATATATGGACGAGCGAAATAATATTGTGGTGTCCTGGTCTGAGGTAAAACGAACCAATTTTCTGTTTTAAAGTTTTACTTTCTTAGCTGGACCTCTTCTAACTAACTAAACTCTGAAATTAACAGCACACTGTTCAGAACTGTTCTGTCTCACAGTGATAAGACCTGATTATACCAATGGATGGTCTGCAGAGAGGCCCTTGTTTAGACTTATTGCTGGAAGAACCAAGGTCAGATAATTTTCATCATTTGCCGTTGGAGGGTC
>VZRU01019385.1:16015-30007 GCA_013398155.1 Pedionomus torquatus | reverse complement strand
AAGTAATCTAAATAAAGTCTTTAGAATCCAAATCTCAATACCTATATTTACCATTTATGTAGCTATTTTTTTTCACTGCAATATATTTTATCAAAATAGTCTACTTATCTATGAAGCAACCAGCTTTAATTTACAACATTACCTGAAAACTTTGTATTATACTCTCATGTGGATAACAGGATAACAGTTACTACATTCCTAAGCACACTAACAAGGTAAGAGTCCCTGTACTTTGAGTTTCTGTCTCTAACATGAACTCAGAGGAATCCTACAGGAAACAGTATAAATAATCATCTTGATATTTTTTACAATCATCTGTGTATAAGAGGAAGAAATATTATAATCAGATAACAGGCACTTCTGTTTCCTGTCAAATAAGAGACTGTAGTTGGAAGGACATGAGATTTATTGTGTCTGGTTTTCTCCTTGAATGTTGTTTCGAACTCTCTTCAGATGTTGGTAGGAAACAGTATTTCAGTTGGAGTTAGTCTGGACTTTCACAGAGAAAACAATTTTTCTGTTTTTACATGATTCCAGGACCTGAGATGCTAGCTTTGATGTCCCAATTATACAATTACTACCTTTTTTTTGTTGTATTATTTTTATTATTTTTCACTTTTTTTTTCTTCTGCGTATTACAGTGCCCTATTCAAAGGTCAGATATTCCATCAAGTCTAAAATTTTCATCTAATGGACAAAAAAAAGCTTGCTCTGTTTCATACAACACTATTTGTTCAGTGATTTTATTTGAAGAATGTGTGTTACAAGGGAATATTTCTTGAAAACAGCTGCTGAATAATTTTAGTTGTTTAGCTATATCAGGAATTCTGGCCACCAAGAGATCTAATATAAACTCTAATTTAATCCAAAATTCCACAGAAGAGGTTCTCAAGAGAAATTCACACAGTGGCGTTTCCAAGGTGCAGTTATTAAGTCATGCCTGTACAAACAGAAGTGAACTCTGGCATGAGCAGAATGGAAGCTTTCACAGCTAGACTTCCTATGGCAGGACTGCCAACTTAAATCCTTTTTGTAAGGGCTGGAAGTTGTAGTTTGCAGTCATCTGATCCAGTCTCCTATTTATGACAGAACTGAGGTTGTAGCTAGAAGTTGCTGGGAGTTGGAGAGGCAGAAAGCCAGCTACCAAAAGAGAAATAGTCTTTGAGGAAAGATCCAAGAAGCATCCCTAGAACTTGCCAAAGCAAAAGAAACACAGTTTAAACATATCTAATTCACATAGGAAATCACCATTTCTCACTTCCAGAACCATTCTTTCATTAAAATACTTTTAATAACATGTAGCATACACACACACATTTATATATACATGCATGAAAATGTCATGTTTGCCTCTCTGAAAATAGTTCATGGTACAATAATTTAATTTTTATTTTTATTTTCCCCAGCTTCTGTCAATTCCAAGGTTGAAAAAAAATTGAGACAACTATTTAATGATAAATTCTGCCCCTCCTTCATGCAAGCACAGGAGAAAAGACAAAGATGTATACTTCCTAATGGTCATGCTTTGTCCTGCATCAGAAAATGTTGCCATGTCTTCACCTTCTGTATGGAAATAAAGCAGCCCAAGGCTGTCATTCCTTCCTTATCACGTGCTTTGCAGTGCAACACTAAGCATGCATTTGGGAGTGAATTCAGTGACAGAAACAGCTCTGTTTCAATTTAACTTCTTCTAGAGGTAGTGGAAGAAACGTGTTCCAAGGGTATTATAATAATGCAAAGTCTATTTTTTGTCTTGTCTTTTCCCCAATTCTTCCAGGTGTCCGCATTGGAGAAAACTAATACATTAGAAAAGTTTTTAGAAGTTGACCGGTAGACAAGGAAGAATAGCTGAATAAACTGTTTGGTGGATTGATCTTTTGCAATTACCCATTTTTATTTTTTGGGGTTTTTTTTGTGAAATTTTTACAAACAGCACATTCATCCTTTTTAAGCTCAAATATTTTCTTTCTGTACAAACCTCAAATCATTATGTAGTCATATAGAACTATTTTGGATAAGCAGCCTAAATCTGCTTAAATCCCATTCACCTCATAATGATAGATAATACATGGTTATGACATTATGTCCACTTTCTCTCAGTTCCATTTCAATATACAAAGGCTTTATTGTGGTGGTGATTTTTTTTTTGTTTGTTTTTTGCTTTAAGTATGGCAGGGGTCTAAACAAAGCACTTGCTTAAGGAAAATTGGGCAACTTCTTAACCTAACTTCTGCATCTGTTTTAAGCAGAAATAATTTAAATCTATTCTGATAAACGGTGGCAAGAAAAGCAATGCTTTCTTAGTGACCATTAAGGTTATTTTCCACCTTTAGCTTGGCCTTGTGTCAATACAACAACACTGCAGCAGCTTTTCAAAGATTTTGGTCCTATTGTGATCTTGAGTACTTACAAGTACATACCTTGTTTTTCCCACTGATCCTTTGTGGACTTCAATGAGTATGTATACTGTGTGACATTCAGGCTTTTGTTGGCACCATAGCAACAGTAGTGAGAGACTTAGGTGAACAAAGAAAATATTTTGAACCTTGAATATGGAATCCACGATCTTTGGTATTCTCACCAAATATAGGAATAGGACAACATCTAGGAGTAGGTTTTCTGCTAAGCATATTGGAAAGGTGACAGCCTTCACCTTAATGAAGCACTTAAGTGCTTTAATTTCTAGAAAGGAGATAATACATAGGTCTCAGAACATTTCACTTCTCGTAGTGTTCCCATTTCTTACAACCCTGAAAAAGCTACTTATTGTCTCTTGTGCTTTCAGTGCTTCAAACAAATGAAGCTGGAGGGTCTCAGTCCCTTGGTTCTTACTACAAAGCTGATTCCAGTAAGGTTAAACACCATGGCTACATAAATTTATTTTTTAATGCTAAAAATGACTACCAATCTGATAAACAAAAGACTACTTTTTTCCAGGTTCCAGTGTGACCAACATTTAAAGAAAAGTCTAAAATTGAGCTCCCGAATATTAGTTGAAATCCTTAATAATTAGTCATATATGAAAATATGCTCTAGAATATTTTAAATCCTTTGCCTTTCCAAGAGTTGTATTGAACTGTGTTGAAGACTTTTTGACAAAATATCTGTCACCATCTAGACATCCTCATCTTTTAGGAACAGGGTGCTCAGAAAGCCATACAATATGATATTAGTTCAGATATTTTGATTCTGCACTTTAGATACTCCAGCATAATCTATCTATAAATTTTTAGGAGGAATATAAAATGATATCAAATAGGCTGCCATACAATTAATTCAGCTATTCTCTATGTACAGATCTGTCTTCCAGTATATTATTTATAAAACTGAGTGGGCAGGAATACAGAGTTAATAACTCTACTGACTCGACTAGGGAAAATGCTGGTATACTTTACCATGAGATCAGTAATAAGGAACAAAATGTTTTTCATTATACTTCTGAACCACAAAGTAGTCACAGGTCGCCTTTCCTTAGGATTAGACACAGAGGCTGTCTTAGTTTTCCCTTTGTAGCTCTTGTTGGGAACATCTGATCTCAGTGTGCTGAAAATCCCTACAGTTAGTGACGTACATGAATTTTCTTCCTTCTTCTATGTACTTGGTTTTAATTTTTATTTTCACCATTTTCTTTATGCCCTAGATTTCAATGAAAGATTTTCTGACTTATGTTTCTGTGACATACAAGCATACTTTAAGGAAGTTTTTGACAGTTAACAAGCAATTTCACACTCATGTCAGAGTAGTGGTAGAGATTACTCAAGAGGTTTTCATTTTGCTGAAGAAAGGACAGCAATGATCAGTAATATCAGTTCATAGAGTCCTTGAGATTATGTAGATATAAATGGATGGGTTTTCCCACTTATTTTCTTATATCAAGACTTTCTTATATCAAAACTTTAGTGTGTTGCTGGGTAAAGGCTTTCTCCTTTTTCTCTTTACTGCTTTCACTCCATTAAGAATCCTGCCTGTCCCACCCCCCTTCCCCCATTTTTTTTTTTTTTTTATTTTTATTCTACTTTCCAGACTCCCCTTAAATGATTTAGATGACTGTTGGTTTCTCCATATTCCCTGAACTAACTTCATCTGGATCTCTAACACCTGATGCTCCAACAAGCTTAACCACTGCTGCTCAGCTACACTGTCATTCTCTGCATTCTAATCTTTCTTCTGCCTTCCTACAGAGCCTGTCTCCTGACAACCATCACAATTTACCAATATTTCTCATCCTTCCTCCCCCATTCTCCTTGTTGTTCTAAAGACACCTATTTGCTTAGTCCACTAAACCAAAAAGAATTTTGAGAGACATTTGAGACACAAAGTATGGAAGCTGTGAAATACCTCTGGAGTTTAGGCTTGAGATAGATGCTGAGCAGCTCAAACATTTCAGTGCTGTAAAAATCTATACTGAAAGTCTTATTTTGTACTCAAATATCTAATGTGTCAGCTATGCATCTAAGAACATCTCAGTGTGGCAGGAGCTCTTAAGTGGTCTATATGCTGCAGCTGTATTACTTCCAGATGTGAACTTCTACATCTAACTCTATGTTGTTATGTTGCACCCATGTTGTCCTAGCTTGCTTGCTTCAGTTGGCATTAGCATGGGATTTCTGATTAGTTTTCTACTGGGACATGTGGAAATGTTTCATATTCCCTTATCTGTCTAGCTCTATCTGTATGTTAGCGGTTTGCAGTCTTAAACTCAGTTCTCTGGTACTTCTGGTGACTCATGAAGAATATCCTAAGTGTCCAAAAAAAGAATGCGCAGGAATAACTCAAAGACTACAAAATTAAGATCTTGAAGGTTCTGAAAAGACCACGCTGGGTAAAAGGGCTGTGTGGAACTTAGAAGGTATTTAAGGAAAGAGAAAAACAGAAGCAGAAATTCTGGCAAATGAGAGAATTTTCCAACTGAGAAAGTGGTTTGGACGAGCCTGAATAAAATATAAGGTTCTGATTTGTAAGTAGCCAAATCCTATTGAATTCAGTTAGAGTTGCACTGAGTAATGCCTGACTGAAATCTGCATTAGGACCACAGAATGAAAATATCCTGAAGAGAAAGGCTGATATAACATCGTCATAGGAAGAATACAAGGTAAGACAGCTGAACAATTTTACTGCTCAAAAAGGAAACCACAATCTTCTTTAATTAGACAACTTTTGCCTTCTTTCTCCTTAAATTTCCATCTGGAGGATGCAGTAAATGATAGCAGTATTGAAAGCATTTAATTATTTATGTGATTTAATGCTCCGAAGTCATTCTGCTAATTCTTTTCATAAATGCCTACTGTAAGTGCCAAACCCATGTGTGTGATGAATCATTCACCAAACCTGGCTAATTTTCTTATTTAGGACTGCATGAGAAAGGAATGTCATTACTTCATGATGAATCCTTAACTATATTTTACTTTTTATATATAGACTTCAACTGTATCCTAGTCTTGCTCTGTACTATATGAAAATCTAGGAACAATTTTTCAAGAAAAAACTCCCATGGGTTCATATACATTTTCACTGTATTTTGACTTCTAGGTTGAAACATTTTTTCAAGTATTTTATTTTATTTTATTTTTAAAGTGAAATGTATTGGCTAGCCTTGGAACAAAAGCCTGGGTAATAAAAGGTATGTGGAAAATGCAAGTAAGATCCCACCAGTTTTGGTAGAGCTGTATTCATGGTACCACAGCATTAACAATTTAATTCTCAGATTTTATACACCAGTGTAAGAGAAAGATTATTTTGGGTTTCAAAGGCTGAAAGATACATTTTTTATCTTTTAACCCTGTAACATCTCACTTACCCATTTGCACTTTGGACCACTTGCAAAAAAGGGCACAACTGTTGTGCAACCTCAAATTCAAATGGTCCTCGTAAATCAATGATATCAGCTCTAACAACTTCCAGGTTCATAAGAATTAAACCTTATACGGTCTATTATCTTCACATCCTAGTAATGAACATATTCAAGTTCCTGATCTTGATCTTCTGGGGGTCTCATTACACTTGAAAGCAGATTGTCTCAGGGATTTCATCTCTTGACTGTCAAGATTCATTGGGGAGCTAAAGCATCCTTACTGACAACAGGGAAAGAATGGCACAAATGTTGTTTTAAGGAGAGACATCCTCAGACTATGGGACAAAACTTTTTTCTCACTAATGATATCAAAGATGTTCAGGAAGAAATGCAAATATTACCTTTACATAACAGTCTTTCTACACTAATTGCTGCTTCTAGGAACAGTAGCTAAGTGATGATAGATGCAAAAGCTAAGTGAAGAGGAAAAAAAACAAGTTTAGACAATAATCTTGCAATGAGCAAAGACACAAACTATATCTGTTTTTAGTGTTCACCTAGTTTTCTATAATTTCTATAGGGAATTCCAACATACCAGTATTTAAAGGTACGAATTAAGCCACACTTCCTTTCAAATAACTATATGAAGGTACAGGAGATTATGGACTGGAGACACAGCTGTAAAATCTCAGGATAAACTGTAAGCAGCTATGAATACAAACAAAAGAAAACATCTTTTCTATCCAGTTAGGTTTCCAAAATTATTTCTACTTCATGAGAAATTATTAACTACGTCTCCAGAACCATATCAACAAGTATAAATCATATATATAATCCAATTTTATATCAAGAACGACCTATAAAAATTTTGCCTTTGGCTTTTTTCTTTACCCTTTGAACTGAATATAACATTGTTACTGACTCATCTAGTTACCTTGAGATGTTATTTGTACCCATCAGATTTCCACGCAATTATCTTTTTAGACCAAGTAAAGAAATAAATCATCTCTATTTTGTATGAGGTGCTGACATTTATTGATTTAGTGTTTTTGTGAAGCTTTTCAAAGAAGCACTTTTAAAATACAAAATCAAATGACTGTAAATTAAGAGATAACATTGTAACAAATTCAGATGAGTTATCATTATGAAGTTTGCAGAGAAATAATATAATAAGACAGACTTTCTGAAGATGTATAACATCTTTGCTGCTAAAATCCTTCTATTGTTTGCTTTATGCTTTATAGTGGGATTTACTATTTGTTTGGTTTTGGTTCTTTTGTTTCTTGTTTTGAACAAAGAAAATAGTAATTACACTCTGCCTCGCAAATTTTTTCTTAATTATCACAGTCAAAGTTTTAAAATACCTACTGGAAAGCTAATTGATGCATTGTCCATTGTTTCTTTCTAATTCACCATGCAAACTTTGTCAAAAGGAATAACAGCAAGAGGTTAAAAATTGTAAAGAACTTAGAATGGAAAGATATAAAAGGCGAATATTATGCATAAAACATTGCCTTCAGAATCAGAAAGTTTTTGTCTTCCTTCTGGCAAAGATTTTGTCCTGAAGCAAACCACTTGATTGTTCTGTCTTCACCTTCTATATAACACAAAATACACCAAAGTAGTGATAGGACACTGCAAATAAAATTATATAACAATGGTGCTACAGCATTAGTAGACAAAGTGAAGAGAGGTAGAAAGTACCTCTCAAAGTGAAGAGTGAAGTAGAGGTCATTCATCTGGTCTTGTGCAAAGAGTTTAATACTGGCCTGCATGACAGCCTGGTCTCTAAATTACAAGGCATGGATTTGATGGATAGACCTCTCAGTGGATAAGAAATTGGCTGAATGGCCATATTCAAAGTTTTGAGGTCAATGGCTCAATGTCCAAGTGGAAACTAGTGATGAGTGGTGTTCTTCAGGGATCAATACTGAGACAAATGCTCTTCAACATCTTTCCTGAGGACATGGACAACAGGATTGTGTGCATCCTCATCAAGTTTGCTGACAACACCAAGCTGTGTGACACTGTCAACATGCTGGGATGCCATCTAGTAGGACTTTGACAGGCTTGAGAGGTCAGTCTGAGCAAACTTAATGAAGTTCAACAAGGCCAAGTGTAAAAGTCCTGCACCTGAGTCATGTCAGTCCCAAATATAAATACAGATTAGGTGGAGAATGGATTGAAAGCAGCCCTGAGGAGATGTTGTTGGGAGTGTTGGTAAATGAGAAGTTCAGCCTGAGCTGACAATGTGCATTGGCAGCCTGGAAAGCCATATAGCTTTGTTGCACCCTCGGCTGCATCAAAAGCTTAGTTAGCAGTTTGAGGGAGGTGATTCTCCCGCTCTGCTTCACTATGTTGTGACACCACTTGGAGTACTGCATCCATTTCTGGAGTTCTCAACGATAGAAAAACATGGACCTATTAGAGTGGGTGAAGAGGAAGGCCATGAGGATGATAGATGAACTGTCGCCTCTCCTAGGAAGACAGGTTGAGAGAGTTGGGGGTTATTCAGCCTAGAGAAGAGAAGGCTCTGGGGAGACCTTATAACAACCTTCCAGTACTTAAAGGAGAGATGGGGAAAGAATGGAGATTCAGATTAGATATTAGGAATAAATTCTTCATGGGGAGTGTGGTGAGGCACTGGAACAGGTTGCCCAGAGAAGTTTTGGATGCCCTGTCCCTGGAAGTGTTCAAGATCAGGCTGGATTGGGTTTTGGGCAAGCTCGTCTAGTGGCAGATGTCCCTGCCTGTGGCATGGGGACTGGAACTAGATGATCTTGAAGGTCTCTTCCAACCCAAACCTTTCTGTGATTCTATGATTCTATAAGGATTTCCTCTAATCTGTGTATACATATATATAGATATACATAGAAGACATTTTTTAAAGTTTTTTCAATGTGTTTTCCACTTTTTACAGTGAAGAATTTTTCTATCATATTTCTACATATTCAAAACATAAGTCAGCCAAAGAAAGGATGCTTGGAAACTGTTTCTATAATAGTAGCTATGAGGAATAGATGGACTTTCTTAGACTTTTTAACCACTAAAAATTATTAATAGAGCCTTCTTAAATTAACATAATGCTCCATAACAGATTTCTAGAGGCCATTTAGCTATTTGCTGCTCTGTAGCTTTCATATTCTTTATTTCTGTTCTATCAAACTCCTACTGACAGGTCTTATCTCCTGAAGAGTTTTGTGGCTGGGTTTTTTATTTATTTATTTAATTTTTCATTCCCTTTATATGAATCTTACTAGTTTTATCGTTAGGGCAAAATAATAATCCAGGTGTGTGGCCTTTTGCCTAATCCTCATTTACCTGTGCTGGGTCTGCATTACAAGAGCAACATCTTTCCAGTATTGTTTTTTTTTTTTTTTTGTTTTTTTTTTTTTTTTTTTTTTGTTTGTTTTTTTTTCGTTTTTTTTTTTTTAAGTAACTCTCTGGGACATGTAGAGCTGTTTAAAAGTTTCTAATAAAACTAAGCTGTTACATTTTAAAAATCCTTGTTGGCCATACTGTGTGAGCAGTGTTCATGAAATAGAGCTTTGACTGCTACTCTGTTGAAACTTTCTGTATAAAGTGCAGGCTTTAATTCGCAAATAACATTTTTTGCTATCCTTGACAGATTCAGACTACGTAGTATGCAATGTAGCTTGCAAGTGTAGAAACTAGTGTACTAGACTGCATTGCAATTTCCGAGAAGCAAGATAAAATGCCAGAAAAGAAAGCTAACAACGGAGAACTGTGAATAGTTCTGTAGAAAGATGAAGCGAACTATTTGGGGTGAACCTCTACATGCAGCCTGATATCTGAGTTCAGGAAAAAAACAGTGCTGGAGTAAGGCTGCTCTGTCTTGGGGCTCAAAGGTTCTCAGCAGTACTGGGGTGACTTTATCCATGAGAGACTTTAACTGTAATCCCGAATCTCTTCATACTGAGTATCAGTTCTGCTAAATTCTTTATTTAGCACCAAGAATTTCCAGTTTATGAGGACATATCTGCTTTTACACTCAGACATAAGGCTTATGATCAAATAGCTTCCCCTGAGGCTCACAGTCCTCTATAACTCTGAGACCATATTTCAGACATTGAAGAGACCAATGTTGTACTAGGTTCCTACTTAAGACATATATTCAATGCACGATTAGAATTACTTTTCGGAGGGTGTGTGTGGGATTTTTAAAAAACAGTTTTAAAATAATATCTGGGTTTATATATTATCATGCCATAATTCAAATGCAAATATTAATTTATTTTGAAATCAGAACCTTCATTTTCCTTATTTACCTGCTTTACCTTCACTTTTTGTTGTTGTGAAAGGGTAGGACTCTGGATATAGAAGGCCCTGTCTGGCTGCAGTGCTTGTCGTACTATAAAAAAGTGGACTCTGAAATTTGACAATATATCTGCATTTTCAAAGTGACCACTATCCCCTTACCTGCCTGGAGGTGTTTCTCTCTTCACTGCCTGTGGAAGTTTACCATATACAGGAGTGGGGGAGCTCCTTCTATCCTNGGATCTGGCCCATGTTATTCTTGTCTCTTTTTTTTTTTTTTTTTTTTTTCTGCAGACATTAACATGGACTTTAATTTTAATGTGGCTTGAGGAGTGAGTTTTTTGGTCACCTCAGCCCATTATAGAAATAAAGCAAACAGAAAACGAAGGTGTCTACTATTATTTGTTTCCACACTACCAGCAGGGATAATATGTCCCTAAGTAGAAAACAGAAACCAAATTCATTATCAAAAGCATCTAAGGGCATTAAAAACTGGAGAGCTTTCTTCCTACCTGGTGCTGTCCATACTTAAGTACACTTAAACAGGACACCAATGGACAGACTTGCTTTACTGTGAGTGTAGGAAAAAGCGTGTAGAGGCAAAAGCAGGCAAATTAAATCCAGGGACAGATACTTGGAAAGCAAGAAAAACCAAACCTGGCTAAATGTATGTTGATTAGTCAAAGATTCTATTTATTTATTTTTTGGGAGGAGTACAGTCAGGATGAAAGAATATTTATTATTTACAGAAGATTTTTCTTGTTCTGCTGTCCTTGATAGCAACTGCTGTTCCAGACAAAAATAAATAAATAAATAAATAAAATACCTCAACTGATTAGGAAGGATTGGAGTAAGCAGCCTGGAAGGGTACTTCAATAACTTATTAAAGGCTTAGCAATTGTATTCTTGTGTCTGCTGTTCTCTGCTCCTTACTTTTGTTCTCATTTTTTTTACTCTCTGACCATGGAAGGTTATATTTTTCTATAATTACCACAGGCAAATCTTTCTTTGGCAGCACATGTAGTGATTAATCGCATTTCCTTTATTGCAGTAGTGGGTGGCTTTTGTATATCTCCTTTTTATATATAACCTTTAATTTTCTGTATTTCAGGCAGTACTAAGTAGTTTTATTGTAGTAACAAAGATAACAATTAGCTACATATGTTACTGAGCTGGAGCTCTCAGACTGCCTGTGATCTTTGTGAGGCCTCTGTGCTTCTCCATTATGGGTTCGCACAAATACCACAAAAAGTGAAAGAAATGCCATCTACTGATGGCAGAAAGTTGTCTTTAGAGCCTACACATTAGAAACAAATTCTTGCTACTCTCTTCTACAATTTGATACTCTAATAGCTTAGACATTGGATGAGTAACCCTACTCATTAAAACTAGAACTGTCAATAGAAGTGGTTATACAGAAAATGTGGTCCTTTGGGAAAGTACAGAAAATATGAAACAAACTGCCAGACTCCTGGGGTTTTGGGCAGATTTGGCTATGCATTCTCTGGTATGACGCTAAGCCCTACCATTCTATTTAAAGCAGGAAATAAGTATTTACGACTGCTGAAGTTAGGCTTTGAAAAATGCAAGTACTGATTATGTGTGGAGACATTGCTTTGCATATGATAAGAAATCACAGAATTCAGTATGTGGGTATGACCCATGTGGTACCTGTTAGAGATCCCCTGCATGAAGGGTTTAGGCTCTTTCCCCACAGCACCACAACATGTCAGATAGCTCACTTTGCTAAGACTTTTTGGTGTAAGATGTTTTCCCCCACTGCTTCTCACTATCAGGTCCCCAAAGGATTCATGCATATCCTATAAAGCTGAACTGTGGTGCAGGGTATTGCAAGAGTAGCTGAACACCCCAGTGACCACAAAGGAATGAGTTGCCTGTAAAATTACTCATTTTTCTTCCAGATTAAGTCAGACAGATTAAAACAGAAAGCTACCTGATGCTGTAAATAACACAGCAGTGAGTAGCAAGAAGGGTGAACTCAAAGGCTCTTTAGCAAGTTTGCACTTACCCTTAAGAATTTTTTCCCACTGCCTTTGCATCTTAGTTGGCTTCAGAATATCCAATGAGATCTGATGAGTACATGAGATAGGTACATTTCAATTGTAACTGTTGCTAAAGATGACTGCCAGAGCCACTTGGAGCAGCTATGGCTGGCCTGATCCTCCTTTAGACCTCTGCAGAGTCCTTTCTGCATTCTCACTTGCAGACTCCCTGTACTCATTTTATGTGTTTGAATGATTAGAGTTCCCCCAGCTATGTGGTTATTATACTCTTTCCATGAACCCTCATCCTGAAATTCCTTTAAACAACACTTACATGGGGTTTCTGGACTCTGAAGGAGTAATAAAAGAAAACAGCCAGAAGACACACAGGTAAAACTTCATACTGCAAGGAAATGGAATGCAGAGTCCTCACAGTGGTGAATCTGGTGCTATCTTTTTTTCTGGCACTGTATTGGAACTGACCATGTTATTATGGGTGGTTAATTTAAGAACATAGTACTTGAACTATGTCACTTTTTTATGACTTTATGCACAAATATGTATTATAATTAAACTTGTCTGGGAGATTCTCCCCCCGTAGTTTTTCCCATATGAGTCAGTAGCAAACAGAAACACCCTCAAAAGTTAATAAGGAAGAACAAAATTTGTAAGATTTGGTCTCATTTAAGTGTAATTTAAATATAAAGAGGAATATTCTAGCTATGAGATTCAGTGCCAACTGAAGATTGGGTCCAAAGACTGCAGTCATGTATTTTGCAATACTCCATGCTACATCTTAATAGAACCATCTGGAAACTGAAGCTGCTTCAAAATTGGGATATCCATTTTTCCAGTGCTGTTTCATGCTAATTGTAGTCAGTCAGTGTGTAAGCTGCACTAGCAGCTTGTAAATTTCTTGTTGGAGGTTGGTTTTAACGAATAAAACTCTGGAGCTAGGCTTTCTGCTGCTGGTGTATTAGATCTAGAATTAACGTGAGGGTCTCATTCGGAAATGATCTGGGACTTGGTTCCCTCAGAGAGTTGTACAAAGACTATCTTAATTTTACCAACATGTGAGAGAAAGGTAAAATGAAAGATTTAGGAAGAACAGATGTTATTATAGCTTTCATCATGAGGTTAGTTTTACTTCTAATGGCATATTAGATAATTCTCATAGAAGTACTAGGGGAGTGGATAGTATCTTCACAGGAATTGAGAAAAATATGTAAAGTATTTACAAGTAAATGTGTTTCTTTGAAAGTAGGACAATTAAAATAGAATGCAGGTAAAATTTCCAGCCCTTTAGCTCAAAATTTCTGATTCACCTGGAGACAGATTTTCACAGAAAGCTCAATCACTGAACGACAGTCTCCCTTTGTTATCTGTAGGAAACTGCAAAACTGAACTATTTACCTCATGGATTAACTAGAGGATGAAAAAGGTACTTCTATCAGAAGAAATGGAGCAGATCTGATTCTAGTATTACTCATAAACAATTAAATTAGAAGTAATTTCTCTGAAGAAAAGGGAGTGACACCAGTTTAGATGGTGTAGTGCCTTGTATAATGCTGCATGCACTATGTAGATTTATTTGCATGCATCAAGTATTTCTGTGTAGGGTCTGACAGCTGACTTTGTTGTCTGGCCCTGCATAAATAGTCTTTCTGTGTAAATAAGGGATAAAGAGACAACCAACCCTGTATTTGTAATTGCACTCAGTATAGACGGCAAAGGTGACAAAATATGTGCCTAAATAAACATTAGCAAACAATGACCTGGTGCAGTTTTCCATTTTATTTCCAATTTTTGTTTGTAAACTGAATTAATTTAACCTTTAAACTTCAGGGCCAAATTAAGCATTGAGACTGGTGTCACGGTTTCAGCCAAACCCACCAAACCACGAGCGACAGATGCCCCCCA
>VZRU01019385.1:1034-13909 GCA_013398155.1 Pedionomus torquatus | reverse complement strand
TAATATATCTTATATATATGTATGTAATATATATAGTTCATATATATCTAAAATCTGACAATAAATTAATATGTAATTTTTATATATTTACTAATTTATGCTAACATATTAATTTACTCATGTAATCCTATTCTTAATTGCCATTCAAGTTATTGCATCAGGGAAATAGCAAATAAATTAAGAATGCTGAAAATGAACTGTAAAAAGCAGTGCTGAAAAAGGTGTTGAGTAGATTGTAATATCAGCAGAGTAACTGGTTATGTACAAAAAACTCTCTGTTGACCAATTTGATAAGAAAGATAAAGATACCTTAGTTCTGTTTTCATCCTTATCACTCCTTTGCATAATAACAGTTTGTACCCGAATCTGTACTAAGTGGTCAGGAAAGACATATTTAAAAAAAAAAAAAAAAAAAAGCTCAATTTTTGCAGTGACAGGACATATAGTTGCTTAAAAGGCAGAGTCAAAACCTAGTCTTTTAGTAGTCAAACACTATTTTAGCAGTATGTTGACACTACAGTGTGGTCATTTTGATCCTCCTCCTTCTAAATGGAACTATTGATGATCTGCCTGGGTGTACTTTCAATAGAAAAATACAGTGATGACCAAGACTGTAAATAACCGCTGTAAAATGCAAAAAGGTAATTTTGTTAGTAAAGCCACCTGTGTTACCACTTAATTAACTCCTACCCCTGTTTCCTGAAGTTGAAAATGGGGCTGTTACTGTGATTAATCTTCATTTCAATGCATGCAAATTCAACCTGTTTAATCAATGTTTTTGTGTGATAAAAGAAGAACTTCAGACATCCTGTCCACACTTGTCTCTTATCCATTAAGTGCATATTAATAGTGGAGACTTGTAAAATATATTGGGATATAGCATCAAATGAGATGTGAGAGTCAGCCAAATTAGACAGTAATCAATGTAAAATAATTCATGGTGGTTCTCAAATGAAGTTACAATGCACAGCAAAAGAATACCTCTTTAAAATTAGAAAAGCAGAGAGGACATGGATACATGTTGAGATGAACTCAAAAAGGAGATTTCAGAATCTAGAAACATAAAGTCCTAATGCGACCACTTGCTTAAGAAGTGAGAACTGCAGAGATAAATGAGTCAAATCACACAGAACATGAAAAAACCCTGCAAATTAGAAACATCTGAGAAACACTTTGACAATTTATTAGCCTGATTTTCTATGTGAAAAATGGACCAAATCCTCAGTGACTTCAGCTTACAATTTCCAATCAGAAACCTTCAGAGGTTTCTGAGCAAGAAATCTTCTTGTGTGCTTGCTTGATAGATGCAAGGTGATGTTTCAAATACAGGTGATAAGGCAAGATTTCTTCCTGACGTTTTATTGTTTCTTTGCATATTGTTCAAAAGTTGTGCATGAGGAATTGGTATCCTTCCTATTTAAACATGATAGCTTGTGTATTTGAATGCTACAAAGGCCAGCTTCTTACTCTTAACACTCTTCTTGCACTCTTTCCTTTGTTCTTTTCCCCTTCTGGCTCTTTCATTTTGAATCCAGACACTAGGATTCTGTGATGAAATTACTCTGTTGTGAAGACTATAACCTGGAGGTTATTACTCCCATTTATAAAGTGCCACTTTCTAGCTACAGCTTTACTTTCAGTCTTCAATCATTTTATGCTCTGTTATATGCTTCTTCCACACCCTCATTTTCTCAAAATAAAATTAGAAAGATACATACTAGCCTGGAACATAAAAATATGTGAAACAAAATCCAAAACCAAACTCTTCATTAAACATAGGTAAAAATAATATTTTAGGCCTAATACAGAGTGATAACGTCTCTTCAAAAGAAGGGGCTTTTATCTAAATCAAAGAAAATGGACAAAAAACCTACTGATTGTTAACAGTAAACATCACAGAAAGAAACACTTTGATAAGTCTCTTTATCCTTCATTTGTTGAAGAGGATATATAATGGGTCTGTTTGTGATATCAGGGCAGGACAGGGAGATATGGGAGAAAGAGTGATGTAAGACTCAATGAAATCTCATGCCTGAAGATATCTGTTATATCATTCAGTTATATGCAGTATGTGGGGTTTAGTTTTGTTTTATTTCAAACCACATCTGTTTAATGCCACAAAAAATGACAAGAATGTGTTACTCTATTATCCTCATACTTTCAAGGGAACAGGACAAATTGCAGAGGATTGGTAAAACACTTGAATTCCTGATCAAAGGCCCTCCTCAGTTCCTCTCTTCCACTTTTAGATGCAGGAAGAGTATAGCTTGTTTCCAAGTGACTTTTTGTTCAATGCATTCTCAAAGTACCTGGAAGCTTATTGAGACTTTCATACAAGTTGCCATAGCTTTGAGACTTTCCTAGATTTAGGGGATCAAGGCTGTCCTGAGTTAATAGAAAATACATTAAACTCTATTTCTCTCTCACTGGTAAACCCCTTGGCTTTGGGGATCAGTGCAGAAACATCCCCACCCCTTTTGAACCAGAGCCAGCTTATGCCATGTTAGCATGAAGCACAGGGAAAAATCTAATGCTTGCCTGCAGTGGGCTGAGTGATGATGGGATTGGAGAAAAGGCAAAAGAACAGAGGTCAGAGACGTAAGAGAGTTGAAACAGATAACTTACATTACTAGCAAAAAACCTTTTTCTGTCAGACATTTTGAATTGATGGTACTAGGTACAGAACTACCAGTCCTTCGTCTTGGCAGCTGTAACCTCGTTAACGAACTAAGCTGTATTTTTAAAACCTTAGTTTTTGAACAAAAGTATTCTCCTTTGGTAATGTACTACAATGACTAGCAATTATCTAGGGAACATAACACATTGCTACTGTTGTAGGTATTGCTGAATTCAGCCTCTTATTATACATAATTTAGTCAAGAACATTTACAAAAGCTATGCTGGATTTCATGACATGACTGCACATGACAAGTGTGTTGAGATGGTGATTTAAGGTGTTTTTCCCCTAGGAAGGAAACTTCATGGATAAGAAAACACTTATGTCATCTGTAATGCAGTCCTGCCAACTTTACAAATTAAATGCATGTAGCTTGCCATAATTTCTTTCACGAATTTATATTTTCTTTAAAATGGGCTAGGGGGAAGTCAGAATGAGATAGGATAGCTTAATAGTTCAGAAGAGGAGGGAGAAATAAGTAATTTCCATATTATGCCATGCCTGCTGGGCTGGATTTATAAAAATATGCACAAGTGTAGGTTTTCCTCCCCTGTAGTTCTGGGAGTGTCCTGTGCATTATCTTTCCAAGTAATATGTCTTTTTATTTGGTTCATTAATTTCTCCTTTGGTGGAAAATGGTATATTGTTGGCAGCAAGGGAGTTTGTGAAGAAAAAAGCCAGATAAGCATTTAGAGCTTTCATGTAGGAAATGGGATTATTTTTTCACAGAGTACACATTGCAGAAGTCTAAACATATCCAAACCCTAGCTAAAGAGAGTCAAAATTTATGTTCTTTTGTATTCTGTTTACCAGATGTTGTCTGCTATTCAGTAATATACAGTTCCTATAGCAACAGTAACAAAATAAGGTACATAGGCTATAATACTAAAGACATTAAAAAGAAAAAAATCCACTATAGTTTAAAAAACAATAAGAGAATATGCACAAAACACTTTTCATAAGTGTAGATGCACAGTTAGCATCCTGCACTTACATATATACAAGGCAGCATGTTCCTGAAACATTTCAATGCATGCACAGTTCAGCTGATTAAATTTTGACAAAATATGAAAGGCAGTAAAAGTCTTTAATGATCCAATATGCTCACATTCCTGAAAATTTGCACTGAGTTTAGCTGAGATAAAAATCTACCTTAAAGAAACCTTGCCTCTCCACTTATTCAGAGCAACCTAAGATCAACACAGCTCTCATATGAAACAGCAGAACAATTTAGGTGGCACCCAAAGAGGATTCTTCATTGGTTTTGCAGCTGTGTGCCAGCAGTCCAATTACAGCCAAAGTAACAGTGCCTACAGAGGAGCACAAAACACTTGAGCGTGTGATATAATTAGGACAGCATGTGTCTTCAGACAAGGATGCGTTCAGTACCCATCAGTGAAATGATAATGTAACATGCATTGAAATAGTCACTGAGATAGCGTCCAAAGGTTCCTGCAGTGTGAAAAAAACCCATTATTTATAACATATAAGAGATACATCTATCTCACAACTATTATTCAAATATTAGTCCACCTAGGCTGAATCCAAAGTAACAAAATCAACAAAATTTGCAGTAAAAAGTTTTAGCTGAGGTCAAAACCTTGGAAGGCAATTACGATAAAAAAAACAGATTTTGGCAGAGATATGCCTTGAAGTCACACAGCTAATCTTTAGAAACCATGGCATGTTTAAGTAATTTTCTACCTTTACAGATGATGGAAAGGTAAACGGTCTTGTCCCCTTTTGCAGCAGCAAGAGTCCTCCTGCAATTTTTTTTTTCTTCTTTCTTCTTTAGTCATATAGAAATCATCTCACAAGTGAGGATGAATAGTAAGTACTATTTTTTCATATTATGAACATGCTATACTTTCATTCATTTAAAATCTATTATTACCCCTATCCTTTCAATATGTAAGAAATATGTAGATGATAATTACCTGTGGCACATAAAGGAGTAATTCTGTTTCTTGCAGTGTTTAGACAATCCAAACCTTCACTAACACAAATAAATGCTACTAAACATATAGAGTGGATTTTAAAAGGACCTGTCTGACCAAAACCAAAATTTGTGAGAAGGCTGGCTAATAGCTAGATAATGTGCATCAGGATGGCAGATTATTTGGTTATTAAAAAGTCAAAAAGGACTTCCAGTCCTCAGACTCATGCTCAGAAGTGTCTGCAAGATGGTTTGAAAGCTGACACTTGGGGCATGAAGAGTGCTTTGTGCTACAGCTATGTTCTCCCAGGAACACACAGTGTAATGCTATCTAACTTTTAAACTATAAAGGCACACCAAGATGGAGAACTACTAATTTCAGGGTATATATCTGCAAAAGACCCATGTTCCTGTCCCAATTGTCTTAAAGAAGAGGGAGGAATGCTTATTTGATTTAGCTGGAGCATGATGTGTTTCCTACCCCTGAGGCAGGATAGCAAATTAGATTTTCTTTAACAAAGTGAAGCAAACTCCTTGTGGCTTTGTAGTGAAGACTAAGATTTCAGGAATTGCCATATGTTATAAAAGAATATTTCAGTTCATCTGAATACTCCCAGCATACACATGAACCAAAAAACAACTTTGCATGTACAAATGGGCACTTTTGTGCAAAGATTGATCGCACTGATAGCTTGGATACCCAATCTCCTTGTCCAAACATTGGTTCTGAGAATGCAAAAGACTGTGAGTACACAGCCCTAGGATGGAATTTTAAGACATTGACAATTTGGCCTTAGTGTATTTGTGTTTAATGCCTACTATTTGTTCCCTAGAACAGACTTTTTATAAGTATTTTTTTTTATAACAGAAATAAATGTTCTTCATGTGAATTTTAGGCAAAAAAAAGAGAATCTGGTGCTGAGCTAGACTTTTTTTTTTTTTTCTACATTTAAATATTTTCTTAGGGTAAGTTTTCCTCTCTATTCGGTTTTTATTTTTTTTACAGAAAACTTTAACAGCTCAAAAGGAGATCCATAATCTCCCTGTGTACAGGTGTAAGTCTTTATACTTTTTATATCATGGAATCATGAAATTGTTAGAGTTGGAAGGGACCTCTAGAGATCATCTAGTCAAACTCCCCTGCTAAAGCAGGATTACCAGAAGATATTACTCAGGACTGCATCTAGGCAGGTCTTGAATATCTCCAGGGAAGGGGACTCCACAACCTCCACAGCCTGTTCCAGTGCTCTATCACCCTCACCATAAAGAGGGGGTTTTTTATGTGTACATGATATATAAAATTCTATTTAGAACAGATAAGATGTGGAATTTGCCAATGTACACTGTTTAGTTTGTGATTTTACCAGTGCAGAAATCAGGACAAGGAATAAACAGCACTGCCTGTCCTCCCTTCATATCTTCACCAGGTAAGTTGGTGACCTTAAATGCCAGTTAAGAATATGTGCTGGCTCTCTTTATAGCTTCAGCCACAGAGTGGAGCATAGGTGAGGCTCGTGTTTTATTCTTCTCTACCCACTAAGTGCTAAAGGTTTGTACTAGTCTAATAGAATAGAAGTTAGTAATAATCCTTGGGAATCAGTCCAGAAACTGAATTTCTGTTGTGAGAATCTTTTGGAGAACATTACATTAATTATCTTATGCTGCTAGAATAGTGTAAGTGTAAATAATATGAAATAGAGCAGATATGGGTAATCTAAGTTTAGATGGTTAGCTGAATACTAAAAGACCAAAACCAATGCTTCCTCTTAGAAAGCTCCAACTGAAATGGAGTAATCTATTATTAACTTGTTATTGATTAAATTTTTTTGGTCTTCACAGTCTATTGCCCTTATAAATGTCTTTTCTGAGCAACAGACTATACTACACGAAAAAGAGAGACTAAGTAGCTTGTAACACTTTCAAGAATGTCTAGATGTTGCATCAATAAATCTTACAACAATTATAAAATATGTATTTGTAGTGAAGAAAAAAATATTATCTTTGAGCTAACAGGTGAGTTAGCTATACATTCACTGCCAATTATAATGCTTGTTAAAATAAGAGTTGCATCAGAACAGTGTTTTAATAAAAATGTTTCTAGTTCCTAGGCTGACCTTTGACTGCTAGGTCTGACTGTACAACCAGTACAAATTACAAACAGAAAAAAACAGCTTTTACTCCTCTTCATACTACCTATGACTGGTTTTGTGCTATGGTTTTACCACTTCTGAAGAGATGAAATTATCTGAAAGGAATGGGGAGAGTGCATAGATACTGTTGAGGGACCACTGCTAATGTAATTTAGAGCATGCCTTCACTTTGGAAACCAGTGGATACACAGCATGAAAAAGTGTCTCAGAAGCATCATGGCTTCGATGCTCTGGGTTTTGCATTTAACAGAGTTTGGGCAAACCTGGTATTCCATCTACTGTAAGAAAATGGAATCTCTTGTTAAAATAATCTGTAATCTGTTTATCAAATACCAACTGCAGAATTCAGTAATGTAATCCCATTGGATACTCAAACTCCCTTCAGACTAAGGATTTTGCTGGATTGTCCCTGTTGCACCCACTGAAGGAGCAAATCATCTAGACTGCAGCATTGTCTGATGCTAGGTATAGCAATTTGGGGTAGGGTGAATGAGGAAGCATGATGATGTTAATACCAGAATATTTTGTAAACTGATGACATTCTGAACCCCACTGGTTCTCATGGGGCATTTCAATCATTCTGATATCTGCTAGGAAAGCTACACAGCCAGACACATATAGCCCAGGAGTTTCCTCCAGTGTATTGATAATAACTTGACTTGGTGGAAGAACAAACAAAGAGAAGTGTACTAATGGACCTACTACTGACAAAGAGGGACTAGTGAAGACCATTAAAGTTGGGGGTAGCCTTGGCTACAGTACCCACAAAAAGATAGACTTCATCATCATGGGGAATATGAACAAAAAACTAAGTATGACTGAGACCTTGGATTTCAGGAGGGCTAATTTCAGCCTCTTCAGGAAAATACTTGGAGAAATCTCATGGGTTAGGGCTCTGGAAGATAGGGGATCTCAAGAGAGCTGGATATCTTTTTCAAATATCTTTTTCTTCAATCTCAGGATGGGTGCATCCCTAAGAGCAAAAAATCAGGCAAGGAAGAAGGAGACCTGTGTAGCTGAGCAGGGAGCTTCTGAAAAAGATCAAGTGAAAGAAGGAAGTTTATGCTGAGTGGAAAAAGGGACTGATCACTTGGGAAGATTACAAAAATTCTGTTAGAGTATGCAGGGATGAAATGAGGAAGACAAGGGCTCCTTGGAATTAAGATTAGTAAGGGATGTCAAACTCAACAAGAAAGGTTTTTTCAAGTGTATTGGAGGCAAAAGGAAAATGAGAGAAAACATAGCTCTGTTGTTGAATGAGATGGTGATATCCATGGTGACAGAGGATGCAAAGAAGGCAGAACTGCTGAATACCTTTTTTCATTCATTACTGTTCAGGCCAGCCCTCAGGCATTCTGCACTTTGGCAGAAACAGAGAAAGTCCAGACAGCAGAAGAATTCACCTTGATTAAGGAAGACCAAGTTAGGAAACATTTAAGTACATTGTGTATCCACAAGCCCATGGGTGCTGGTGGGATGCACCTGTGAGTGCCAGGGAGCTGGCAGGAGTCATTGCTGGGCCACTATCTATCATCTTTGAAATGTCCTGGAGAACAACCAAGGTGCCCGCAGATGGGATGAAAGCCAATGTCAACCCAGTCATCAAAAGGGGCAAGAAGAAGGACCCAGGAAACTACAGTCCAGTCAGCTTCATCTCTATCCCTGGTAAGATAATGGAATGATTTGTTCTCAGTGTCATCTCAAAGCATCTGAAGGAAAACTACCAGAAATAGTCAACACGGATATAGACACTCTGTGACTTTCCCTACGGGTCTGACAGTCTATTTGCCTGTCTTAAAAAGAGAAGTTTCTCCTTTGACTGTAAGTGCTGCTAAGTTCCTTTTGTATTCATTTATTTGGACACTTTTTTTAACCCTTTCCAAAAACCTGTTCTAATGAGGCAACAAAGGGAAAGCTTTCCATGGTTGCCACATGCTGTATTTCAGCTTCACTTTTTTGCACTCTCCAGAAATCATAGCTGCCTAAAATTTGTTCTAAATTATACTGTATGAAACTGAACACTTTCACAGGTGAATAATCTTCCACAGCCCTTTCCCTGAGTCATAATGATCAGTCACAGCTATAGATCTGGGCCACTGAACACTGACAAGCAATTAGGTGGCTATAGTCCAATCACCAGGAGGTCATGATACAATTACCACAATTGCTATTAATTTATTCTAATGACATAGTGATTATTTGTACTCAAAGAATGACACAGTATAGGAGCCTGACCAACAGAAGAATTCATCAGACACATTTAAGGCAGTTGTCATATGGATAATCTTACAAATTTAATAAAGTCCTCTTGGCTTTTTCCAGTACTTTGGTGGTATCGCTACCAGAGAAAAGCAGAGCGTTTTATGAAACTAGTAGATGATAAATGACTTAAACTTCCTTTGTCTCCTTTGTATTTCTGTTATACCATTTAGCTATGGCAAAATACTTGTTCATGGTCACATCAAACAAGGTGAACTGTCACAAACAAGTCACTCAGTACTGGTGGCTGAGGCACATATTAGCGCATTACGCAGAACCCCTTTCTAATGCTCATGCCTTATGCAGCACCTTAACATCTAGAGTTTTATTTGTGTAGCACTGTCTTCCAGCACCCTTCACACTTCAGACTTCTCCAATTTTTCTCCAATTTGTGAAGTGAAATATTCTTCAGGATTTTTTGGCAGAAAAAGAGTTCTCTTTAATATTCCTTATCACTTCATTATAGTGAAATTAGAGATGTAGTCCCAAACTGGCTTAAGAACTGAAATTCAGATGCATTAGTGAACTTTACCTAAAGCTTAGGCATTGAACTAGGCATGATCAATCTGAGGACAAATGCTTACTCTCACTTAATCACACCAGAATATACTATACTTAAACAAATACACTATATATAAATAAAATAGGTACTTTGACATAGTGGACTGGCTGCAAAGTGAATCTGATACTTTGATTGCATAAAGGGGCATGCATTCCATTTCTTTGCAAATGTTGATTCTTACAAAGTTTTAAGGCCTTCCCTCAAATTTTTGTGTTTGTCAGAGATCTACTTTTAGGAGATCCAGTCAGCTGGATCTCCTATGTAAGTCAGACTTATAGCCTTTGAAGAGTTAGAAGAGCGTAACTCAGAACTAGTCTTGGCAAACTGTTGTGAATCAAGCAATGAATTTCTCCCAGTTAAGAGGAGTCACAGCCTACTTGTTCCTGATGATACTTTCACTTCTCCACTCCTGTCTTATATCTTACCCATTCTCATTCTGAGAGTTAGGAAAAGATGAATGTATAACGGTGGGACACGTAATATATCTGGGTCGGTGGCAGATGCCACTTTGTTTTTGAACATGGGGCAAAAAAAATTCTGAACAAAAGATCTATATGGGAGTTCAGAAGACTGAAGTGATGATCTGAGGAACAAAAATGAGTGGCAAAGGCTTTGAGAAAATAATAGAGACTGAGGAGAGACTAAGAGCCTACCAGGAGGGGGAAGGAGATGAGTATAAAATGTTCAAGCAAGAATCTGAAATGCAGGAAAAGAAAAAGACATGAAAGAATAGCAAGCAAATTGGAAGAAAGTATGAACAAAAAGCTATTGAAGAAAGAAGTTTTTATATCATGCTGAAGATTTTATAAGGTATTCAGATACTGTGTTTATGGTTTAAGAGAAAATCAGGAAAGTACAGTGCTGTGAAGCTACTTAGAATTCATTCATACCTTTCTTCCCCGATATTCTGTGGTATTTCTGTGGCTTCCCTGGATCCTCACTTCTGGAAGAGAAAAGCTGGTTGGCTAAATAGAAATACAGTTTGGGTATTAATGACTAATATAGAGGTTTTTAAATGTACTTTTCTGAGGGAAGGCTAGGGGTCATTACCCTTCAAAATACACTTGTAGCAGCAGACAGCAGAAAAGTTTTAAGTGTTCAGAAGTTGAGATAAATAATGTTAGCCATTTTCATGTTTCTTTTTATTGACTTCTGTAGTTATTAAATGCCTTGGCATTTCCTCTCTTTTTTAAGATAATAATTTTAAGATAATTTTAAAAACCTGAATATTCCACCACAGTGAACATTATCCCTTAATTATTTGTTTTGAAGTGCCGAATTGAATTTGAAACGTTGATATGCCTGATTTCAACATCACGTGTTTTTTTGCAATGTGTTTTGGAATCATCATGGAATATGGAATGTTTTATAGCTTGTGAAAATGAGGATTCTGAGAAATGTAACCTCCTAATAAAGGGAGTGATAACTTGCTTTAGAAAATCTTTAACTTAAAGACAGCTCTATCTATATTTTTTCCATGAACTCCTGAGAAACTGACAAGGGGGTGACAGGCAAGGCAGTCAGTGGTACAGGGTAGAGCTAGGTTTTTTTTTTTTTTTCATTCTCACAGCCAGTTTTCTGTGTATGCCTTGAATTGGGGCTTTTACACAAGTAGTCATTCAAAGGATCAATGTGATAATGTCTCGACAAGATGCCCAGGGATATCCACAATTACCTTAATTGTTAAAAATGAACTTTATTTGAAAACTAAGTACTTAGGGGAGTAAATTAATTTTTATAAAGCATGTGTTTAAAGCTGTAAGGAGAAAAAAGGAAGGTTTAACACTGAATTTGGGTGTTATTTGGGAAATGAAGAAATATAAAAGCCACTCCTAATATCAGAGTACACAAGGTAGCCTTAAACTCAGTCTTGTAATAATTGCAATCTGCTACACCTCCAGTGTAACAGATAAAATTATGTTAACAGTTTTTCTACTTGGGCATCATATATTTCCATTTTGAAGCCAGCCTCATTTAAATTACCATCATGTAGTAAATTAGCAGTTATAAGGACTGCTGGGTACAAGGGGATCTCCATTTTCTCACCATCTACTTAATCCTCAGTCAATGTTGAGATTACTGCTCACTCAATTTACTTATACAATAAAATGTTGACATCCTGCTCAGACATTGTGACTCAGCCCGTTTATGGATTTGGGGAAAAAATGATTCTCTGTGAATATCTAGCAGTTAGAGCTACTACAATTCCCATTGTGGTGTCTGAAGTGGTGCAGAGTGATCATGTGTACTGAAATTGGGATTTTTTTGTATGTGTTAGGGTGGGTGGTTTGTTTTTCTTAGGAATGCCAATAGATAATTTATAAAGTAATAAAAATAAACTTCACAGGGAAAAATGTGAGAACTGAATAAAATGAGAAAAACTAAGTATGTTTAGACAGCGGTTTTCAGACATTCTGAGCACTTAAGTAAGGAGCTGATTTTGGATTAAGATGTTTTTGATATAAGCAAAACCAATTTATATTAATTCCTATCTTCTTTGTTTACTGCTGAGAATTTATGAGAAGACAAAAATCTCTTTTTCTGTCATGTCTGCCATTCTAGCCCAGTTCCAACACATTAGAAATAAACATTCTTAGGAAAATATTTGGGAATGTTATTTCATTACTTTGCTTTTTCTTTGCTTTTTACTTTGCTTTTAATTTGTGGAGATTACTTTGGTAATCTCCACAATAAAGAAAGAGAGATGCTTAAATATTCCAACAGCTACCTGAGGTGGGAAGAGTTCTCCTTTGGAGCTATGGTCTCCTCAGAGACAATGCTGGCAATGATTCTCATATCCCACAGCCTAAACGGAAGCCTAGGCTAGATTTCTTCAGGAGAATGAACCACAAATATTTATATAATCCTCTGTACTTCATGGACAATTACACATCCCACTGAAGCCAATACAAGTTTTATCATTCACTGTAAAGTGACTTGCTTATGGACCTGTGTGATTGAAAATGATTGCACTGAAGTAATCTAAACAGGTTTTTTAACAATTTCCAACTGATTAATAATTAAGAAATGAACGTATGAATAGATGGATAAATGATGTATTAAATTCCTAGTCACTTGAAGAACTACTACCAGACAGCTTTTCCTCCATCCCTGGAAAGATAATGGAACAATTCATTCTGGGTGTCATCTCAAAGCATCTGGAAGAAAAGAAAGTTGTCAAAAGTAATCAACAGGTGTCCTGGTTTGAGGTAAAATGAACCAATTTTCTGTTTTATAGTTTTACTTTCTTAGCTAGGCCTCTTCTAACTAGCTAAACTCTGAAATTAACAG
>VZRU01019384.1:68373-126195 GCA_013398155.1 Pedionomus torquatus | reverse complement strand
GGAAAAAGAGAGGAGAAGAAGAAATTAAAGACATCCAAGGGTTTAGAAAAAAAANCTGGAGTCAGGAACGCTCGGATCAGGATCAAAGGCAGACGAACAGGCAGGGTCCTCCTTGGACGTCGGCCATTGAAGGAGGAGAGTTGACCTGTTGATCCCTCAGCTTTTATACAGGGCATGATGCAGATGGGATGGAATAACCGTGTTGGTCGGTTTAGGGTCAGCTATCCTGTCTGCTCCTCCTTGCAGGTGGGACCCCTTTACACTTTTCTATTTCCAACCTTCCAATGGGGCAAATGATGAAAATTACCTGACCTTGGTTGTTCTAGCAATAAGTCTAAACAAGGGCCTCTCTGCATACCATCCCTTGGTATAATCAGGTCTTATCACTGCAAGACAAAATAGTTCTGAACAATGTGCTGTTAATTTCAGAGTTTAGTTAGTTAGAAGAGGCCTAGCTAAGAAAGTAAAATTGTAAAACAGAAAATTGGTTCATTTTACCTCAAACCAGGACATGCTCTAAAATGATTTCTTTTATTTTAGTCTCTCCACAAGCTATATGGTTTTGAAATACCAAACAAGAAATAGAAGGAAGTTGAGTATTTTGCATTTTAAAATCTTGTGATTTGGCAATATTAAATGCTTCCCACATGGAGCAAGAGGCCCTTTTTAAAAGCTTGGTTGCCTGTACAGTGAATAAGAGTACCTCAGTCTGGAGAAGACAATCTGAATCATTTGATATCTCTGAAAATTAAACACTTTCTCTGCATATACTTCCTATAAAATTAGGTCAAATTCTAATACCATTTTTGAAGTATAAGTGAGAGTCACTTCATTGACTTCATACTGGAGACCTGGAGAGTTCTAGTACTTAGATAATTTCATGTTTTCTACTGTCATCAAAACAGCAGCCTTCCCAAAATTTATATGGATGACAAAATTATATCATCAGTTACTTCCCCCAAAATGATATTGATTCGTTTAATAGCTTTTGGCACTATGCCCAGAATTGTCTTTAATAAATAATTTTCCTATTCTCTTAAGATTTTCTTTTTGTCTTGAATTTACATAGTTTTTAAAACAAGTCTCTTTGATTAAAAGCACTATTAAGTATGATTAAGAATGAATGGGACCAAATTTGAGCAATTCATCATTTTCAATTCCACAAGCCAATATTGGTAAGTATAGAATAGCTCTGGCTGTCCTTCGCTGAAATATGGGTAATTTTTCAAAGCCTAATGCCTGTCTAACCTGGAAAACAGCCACAGCATATCTTATAAAAAATTCCATTCACCAGCATTGTTGCAACTACAATGCTCAGTAAGACTCTGCAGAGGTTGTTGACTGGCCTCTGTAGAGTTTACAGTTCTTCCAGACTAAGTGAAAAGTTTACTATGGCTCCCTCTAAATGACCTTGTCGTACTTGCATTCTTTGCAAAACAGAACTGAAAAATATAAGTACTACTACTTCTCCTGTCAATCTGTCTGTTCACTAAAGAACTGCAGCATAGCGGAATCACGCTCATTTGCAGACAACTTGGCTAAGAGCAGCTCTCTCTTCCAAGAAAGCAGGTGTGCAGGCTCTACACTAAAATGAAAAAAGCCAGTGAGTGGTTCACTGGCCTTGAAGCCAATTGGCATGGGCTACATCCATACTGACTAGCACCTAACCTACATTCTCCTCTGGGTTCTACACTGAGTTTGATTTTCAGTTCTCAGAGGCTGTGCCACCATACCTCAGAGAGGTATTTTTGTAGGATGAGACAAAATGTGTCTCACCTCCCTGAGTGTGACACAAGAGCAGGTAGGAATGCCTGAGCATACAAAACCTGAAGGATGGTGAAGGGCCCAAGTCTAGGGCAGTGTTTTTCACACAACATATTGGAAATGATCTCTGGCACATGATTTCCCCTGGACTGTTCCTTTTTATTAGCTCCGAGAGTGTTAGTTGGCACAGACCAAAACGGTGTCAGGAGCTAAACAGTTTGAAGGATTAATGATACCTTACTCAGTCTCATCTCTTAACCCAGATCTATTTCAAAACATAGACAAAGCTACAGGGTCTGAAAAAGACCTTTTGCACTGCAGGACACAAATAAAGAAGGCCATGATCTGACTGATGCTATTGCTTTTAAAGATGTGATTTCCCTTGAGGGCTATAGGTGCATGGCTAACCAACCGTTGGCAAGCAACTGTTTTGTTGCTAGTGATAAAGGGTTATATTGCTGTTGCCAACTGGCAATTCTTATTTTAAGAATGTACCTGAAATTAAGTATGGCTTCCAGATAAAATAGATTTCCAACTAGATTCCAACTTCACAAACTTAGCAGAAGAACTCAGATGCTTATTGTTTGTTCTCAGACAAAAGCCAAGAGTCATGTTAACCAAAAGTACCATGTCGTGGATTTGGGAAAACACATGAAAATCACTGCAAAGCAGTGGCAAGTTGCACCAGAGGATTCTCAGAATATCCAGCATTCATGTTCTTTTACTTTGGCAATGATGAAGCAATCATGAGAATGCTTTTGAATGCCTTTGTTTTGGGACTTGCTGTCGTTTCTTTCCCAGCTGAGGCAAAACCCTGTGTACAGACCATATGACTGCCAAGAAACTAAACTATGCTTTCAGCATTTGAGTCTGGAACACCTGTTTGAGAGGCTGAAGGAGAAGTTGCCCTTGATTCAGAAGCACAAAACACAAATTTTACAAACTGCACAGAATTGCAAGTTCACACCATGATACCATGTCTATTAAACTAAAGAGAAATATTCTACATGCTAAAGTCCACTGTTGTTGAAGGACTCTTTCAGCAGTTCACATAAGTGCCCTGTCCCAAGCAATAAGTAGGGAGTAATTGATTGCTAATGCTTGTATTGTTTTACAGATTGTGAAATGACCTGAGACAGGCTCTAATGATATGTTATAGGGTATTGAAATGCCTGTTGTTCTTACTTTTTTAGACTCCTGGTGTGAATGGACTGCCAATCTGCAAGGGTTACAGTATGCCAAATTAATTTTATCGATTGTGTTGGTAAAGGTTGATTCATTTAGCAAATAAAATACCAGTTAATTATATCGCTGTGCTTGCTCATTAGGGACATGGGGTGCCATTTAATTGGTTCATGTAAATTGCCTGAGCTTTTGTGTATGTCTGTGACCATTTTAATAAATCTTTTTGCAGGTCAGTGGCTTCCTCTTTCTTGCTTTTAAAGAACTGAAAATGTGTGCTTGAACTTGGTAACATAGAAAAATACTGACAAGTAAAGATATTTCTATCACTAAGTAAGGTTCAACTTGTAATTCAGAAATGGATGGGGAGGCATCTTTGGTAGGAAGAGAGAAGGATTTCCTGGTAGATTAGTACTGAATTCAGTAGAAAGCAAAAATTTTGTGTTTTGCCAAATGTGTTTGGCTTAATTATTCTCCATCTCTTTCCCAACACTGGATCTTCAGCTCACCCATCCCAAGGTGGTCACTCCCTGCATAAAAAGAAACTGAAAAAAAACACAATTGAAGCACTAAATGTAGTACTGCTTCACAAATGTAACAACCATAATGCATCATAGGCCAGCTGGCAGTTGTTGCTCAAGATCAGATGCTGGGAGCGCTCTCATCACATCTTCAAATGGCACAAATAGGAGGCTGTGCTGGACTGCTGGCTAGTGTCTTTTGTCTTTCATGATTGCTCATTTGGCACTGCTACCCAAACCTAGAAATGCCAAGTTTAGTGAGATTGCATTATGAAGATTAATTGTTTTCTTACTCAAGCCAGAATTACAGTGCTTGGCCTATTCTCTTCATCTGTTAACGAAAATATAAGTATCCCTCTCTGTGCAATTATCTGCACAGGAACACATCCTTAGCTTCCTGTAACAAGTGTTACCTGGCCATCAGGAATCAGCAGGTTTCTGCTGTTAGTATGTAGGAAAAATGAATACAGAAAAAGGCTTTCTAAAATGCCATCCATTTTTCAGTAAGTAGATGGACAAAATAGAAGACACAAAATCAAGGAGCTGTAAGGATAACAGGGGCTGGGGTCATCTGTACTTGAAGCTGTTGCGTGCATCTTCGTGACTGTCTTATTGCAAGCTTATCATATAGAGAGGCCAGAAAGTATGTACTTGAGGCTTGAGGAAAAAGCCTCAGGATGGAGCCTGCAACACTGTTGATACATTATTGGCACACTTTAAGCGGAATTCAGGCTACTTCCTGAGGAAGAAAATAACCTCATAAAACAGAATCACAGAAACACAGAATGCTATGGGGTTGGAAGGGACCTCTGGAGATCATCTAACCCAATTCCCTTGTGAAAGCAGGGCCACCTAAAGCAGGTTGCACAGGAATGTGTCCAAGTGGGTTAGGAACATCTCCAGAGATGGAGACTACACATCTCTGGGCAGCCTGTTCCAGTGTTCTGCCACCCTCAAAGTAAAGAACCTCCTCATGTTTAGATGGAATTTCCTATGTTCAAGTTTTGCCCATTACCTCCTGTCCTGTCACTGGGCACCACTGAAAAAAGACTGCGCTATCTTTTTGGCACCCACCCTTTAAGTATTTATAGGTGTTGATCAGATCCCCTCTCAGTCATCTCCAGACTAGGACACTAGGCCCCTAATCATCTTTGTAGTCCTTTGCTGTACCCTCTCAAGCAGTTCCCTGTCCTTTCTGAACTGGGGAGCCCAGAACTGGACTTAGTACTCCAGATGGAGCCTCACCAGGATAGTCTCTCTCAACCTGATGGCCACAGTCTTCCTGATACACCCCAGGATGCCGTTGGCTTTCTTGGACACAAGGACACATTGCTGGCTCATGGTCACGCTGTTGTCCACCAGGACTCCCGCGTCTTTTTCCTCAGAGATGTTCTCTAGCAGGCCAGCCCCCAACCTGTACTGTACTGCTGCATGGGGTTATTCTTCCCCAGGTGCAGGCCTTACCCTTGCCCTTGTTGAATTTCACCAGGTTCCTCTCTGATCAATTCTCCAGCCTCTCCTGGTCTTGCGTTATTGTGGCACAGCCGTCTGCTGTCAGCCACCTCTCCCAGTTTTGTGTCAGCAGCAAACTTGCTGAGGGTACACTCAGTTGCTTCATCCAGGTCATCGATGAAAATACTGAAGAGGACTGGACCCAGTACTGACACCTGGGGGATCCCGCTTATTACAGACTTCCATCAAGATTCTGTGCCATTGATCATGACCTTCAGAGCCCTGTCTTTTCAGCCAGTTCTCCATCCACCTCACTGTCCATTAATCTGACCCGTGATTCCTAAACTTACTTAAGAGGATGCTGTGGGAGACTGTGTCAAAAGCCTCCCTGAAGTCAAGGTAGACAATATCCACCACCCTCCCCTAATCTATCCATCCAGTCATTCCATTGCAGAAGGCTATCAGGTTTGTCAGACATGATTTCCCCTCAGAGAATCCATGCTAACTACTTCTGATAGCTTTCTTGTCCTCTACATTCTTTGAGACGACACCCAGAATGAACCATTCCGTCATCTTTGCAGGAGTGGAGGTGAGACCTTAGAGATAAATGCTGTAGAGACCTAACAATAGCATCTGCAATGTCTTTCACAATCTTAGTTTGGTGGGTGTGAAGAGATGCATGCTGTGACAGTGTATATATTTTAAATAGAACAGTAACATGCATGATATTGTAAGTATTCATTACTCTTTGTGGTAAATAATTTGAATTCCCTTCTGATTTGGTGAATGTTGTTTTATCTTTTGTGTGTGCTTCTGTGATTTACAATTGGAATGAAGTTCACTTTAGTTAAGATAAGGGCATCTCTCCATCCTACATCCCATTCTGCTGTCAGTAGTCAACGATGTATAAGAAGACCCTCCCTGGAGCAAGGTACTTTGGAGTGAAGGGGACCCCTAACTTGTATTTGTGAAAGGAACTTGGTGATTCAGAGCCAATACAAGTTAAAACTTCAATAGAGTTGCACCATTATAAAACTACTGTGAGCAAGAGCAGAATTGGTAAAAGTGTTGCTCTCTACTTCACGCTGTTGAGAGAACCTCAGATCAGAGTTGACTCTGAGTCGTACTGCCTCCATATTTAGCATGGCATTGCAACTGTTTTTATATCCCACAGACAGAAATGGGATGACTAATTCAAGAACCCTGTTTTATTAATGACCTAGATATTTAATCAGCAGCTGTTTACTTCATCCACCTTTCAGCTATTTAAAGATATTCTGCTTGCTTATCTTTGAAGTTCCTTGTTTACCCCTCATTGAGCGTGTGATGAGTTTTGAACATACTGTGCTAATTTAATTTTGTTTTTCAAGCCTGTGGCATGAGAACAGATCTTCAAGCTGGTTTTCATTGTATTTTTATATCCTCATAACTGAGAGATAATCAGCTAGACTCTTTGAGGTTGTAGTACTGTCAGTAGAAAGAAGATGGAGCACCGCTGCATCCCAGAGCATGCAGAGTCCACACATGGGCTACACCATGGCGGTCTATAAATAGATGCTGCAGGAGGCAGCCTGATAACCCCTCCACCTTGCTCTCTTGATGTGCATTGCCTTATTAAAAACTTGAAACATAGCCACGATACCACCAAATAGCACTGTGTGTTTACTGAGACGTCTTAATAAAGCTTACGTTAAGCTTGTCACTGGGAGCAAGAAGGCCTTCAGCTGATGGTTTAGCTGCACTTATTTGGTGAGGAGGAATGAATTATTGCTGCCACGAAGCATGAATATTTTATGAGTAGTGATACTTGTTAATAAATGTTTGGAAGTTTTGGGGTAGCAATGGGAAAGTCAATGCCAGACTCTGTAGTGTTGAAACACAGGTCAGGTATTTCTTGACATAAATAGATAGGATAAGGCAAACTTTCCCTGGCGGAATGAGTCTTACTGACAGTATGATTCTTCTTTTGGTACTCATTACGCTCTGGGACAAAAATATAACTGCTTTGTTTTTTAAAAACTTGCTACCTGAAATCCAGGCATTTTGCTCATTATAAAAAAGAACCAGTTATACAGATGAGTGACAGATTTAATAGTGCTGGAGTATGTTGATTAGACCTATATCAGTGGTACCCTTATAGCAGGAGTGCAACGTTTGTTTGTTTCTATCTTGCATGGCAGTGAAATACGCTTGAACACAGAAATATTTTTCGATTTTAGAAGAAGGCGTTCAAGCATTAACCTTCAGGGTATTAGTCATTATCTGTGATAAATGACCAACTGGTGAAAAACAGCTCAAAGCAAACATAAAATTAATGTTGTAGCCAAACATCAGCAGATAAAATTTGGCTGAGCAGCTGTGTGTCTAAATGAACTGTCACCTAAAATGTCACAAAATCCATGTCATATTATGAAGTAGATGTTTTGCTCAAAAGAGGATCAACCGATAAACATGCTGTATTGTTGAACTGGAACTGAACTTCTTCACCTATGGGAACTTTTTCTAACCCTGACAAGTGGCTGGCCTGCTGGTGAACCTATGCTGAAATGTTTTCTTTTTGTTGTGAATGACAGTTCAGACACCGGGCATTCCTGAAAGACAGAAAGAAACTTAGGATGCAAAGCCATCATTGTTTATGTGACAGTTTAAATGGAATAAGAGTGCTGATACAGAATACTGTCATGTTTTTTTCTAAGAAAACAGGGAGCAGGAAGGTAAATTTCACATTAGTTCACTGTTATAGTTTCTCCAATAAGCAGACTAGGGAGAAAGAAACCGATGCAACTGAAGAACGTTCAATATTTCTGAATTCTGCACTTAACACTATTTCACTTTATTCCTTCTCTAAACCTCAACTACTATATTGGAGTTCATTTTTGTGGAGATGTGACTGAAATTTAAGGTTTTTTTTTTCCAGAGCTCCTAATTTATATGAATGCCACACGAAGGAATGCACAGGATAAATCACACATGCAGGCTCACATGGCAGGAAAGCTGCTAAGTTGGGCTCCTGCCTAGAAGTGATTACCAGCAGCACCTCGTTACAAGCTACTGCCTAAGCCACACAGTGCTTGTGGGAGTTATTAATACTGATAAGTATGAGAAAAGGTATTGCACAGAGTAAGTTAGGCATTCAGAATATGGATTTTCCTTCCGGTTTGAACCTTCTTGGAGGTATTTGGGTTAATGTTTCAGAATTATTTCCACAAGCACAGAGTTATACTCATAATAAAATAGGCATGGTCCATACCGGTAACATCACTCTATGGGCTGCAATTTAAATAAGACATGTTGTTCACAAGGCCTACACTGTAGTATGGCAGATATTGTGAAACACACTGATGTGGCTGCGTTACCTAAAGCAAGAATGCCTATACTGATGAAGCTTTTCCTCATGGATAGTTATATTCTATACACTACTATTGCACGAAGTTAACTTGTATAGCTTGAACTACCAATCAATAATTTTTCCATTAACTTTGCAGTAATGAAAAGTACTGGAGTGAAACTATTGATATATTCAATAGCTAATTCTCAAATAATAGTTTTGCAAAGGATTTGAGCTGACATTATTTATCATTTGTGATAAAGGTTTAAGTTTCCAGTAAGTTGCCTATAGAAGTTACAAAACTGAACAAGTCCCTTAACCTTCAATGCATATTCAGCCATCCTAGTTTGTGTGCTGGCACTGAGACTTTTCTTCACTATGCTTCTCATCTAACTGCATGCTCTCTTTATCTTTTCTGATTATTCTTTACTGGTGAAGCTGCAGATTTCTGTTATGTGTGGACCAGCATAAAAATACCTATTATGTACAAGAAATCAGAGAAAAATGGTAAGCCTGCCATTTCTCAGATTCCTGAAAAGGGAAAAAGACGGATTTCTCCTCTAAGAAATCTAAGACTTGATCCTGGATTCCTTGTCCAAATCTTCCAGTGACTTCAGTGCATGTTTGAGAACAGTGAGGAAAAATAGATGAACCACCCTAAAAAGACCATGTTGTCAGGGCTCCTAGTGGTTAGTTCACAAATAGCTTTCTACTTCTTTGTGGCTGCTAGTTTTGTTCCACCAAACAGAACAAGAAGTCTCCCATATCCAAGACATAAAAGTTGTTCATCTCATGTAGAAGCAACCTGTAAAACACAAACCAACAAATCTTAAACCACACTCAGGTGCAGGTGACAAGCAAGAGTCATCTTTGTTTTCCGTTCCTCAAGACAGAGGATTAATTCTCCACTGAGTGAAAAAAAGGATACTTGCACATCCTTCTGTTTACCCCAATCTGCACCATGTGGTCGCATCTGTCTTTTTTCACTTTTCTCCTGAGTTTATCAACTGAGAGAATCACCCTTGGACATATCTTAAAAAAACACTGGTAAAAACACACTACAAATGGTGCCAGTCCCTACAGCTTTTATCTGCTTCAAAAACTGGGACAGTCCTGTAATTCCTGTCCAAAGATCAGAGCAGAACTGTTAGCTCATTCCTGAAGGTTAAAAAGACTTTCCCAGAGTTGGTAAAATCTAATTGTATATCAGCATTGGGATTGAACTGCATGAGAAGGATGAATCCAATTGCAAAGATGCAACATGAATCTTCAAATGGCCCCAATTGTAAAGGTCTTTTACCAAAATGAATTTCTGCAATGTGAAAGAAAAAAAACCAGTTGTTGAATTAATAGCCTTTTCCCTAGATTTTAACTGAATCTTAATTTTCCTCTAATGTATTCTATTATAAATGCCCAGTCCCACCTCTCAGGACAAAAGTACTTAATGCATAACAACGCACAATACATATAAGAATAAAATGGAGGCAGATAGGAAGCCACTTTGTTCATCTAAGTTCAGGATGAGTTTTGCTTCACAGTAGAATTCAAAATGAACCTGATTTGCTGATTCTCCCATGGATTTCCTGCTTCATTACAGAACATTCTTACCAAGACTGAAAATTATTACTATACTTTAGTAAGTTTCCAAATCTGCTTGGCTTTTTCCAGGGAGGTGAGAAGATTTAGGGTAAATTGAATGCTTATGTAATTAATTAAAGAAATGCAACACCTTCTCTCTGGATAGACCTCAGTCCTGTGTTTTTGCTATTTATAAACCCTCTACCTTCTTTTCAGAATCCAGAACTTTGATTTCTTCTAATCATGAAAGCTTCCAGCAGTCTCAAATACCAAACCCAAACATTTTCTCAGTATATGAGTAGCAGTCTCATGCAGGAGAAAACAGGTAAAGAGAAAGATTATCATGAGCAAAAGACAGCGTGGAAGGTTATCTCTGCATGTATCTTCCTCAAGAATGCATAAAATTATTGGGAAAGGTGACTACACTGGAAATTGTTGGGAAAGAAGGTGCTTCCCCCAAATGAGAAAATAAATCCCAGTAATGTGCTGCTGGTCACAGTGCATTGCAGAAATTCATGTTCAAGTTACCCATTCCTCTAAGCTGCAGTGGGCTTCTCAAACTTGGTAAAAGCTGGCAATTTCGTAAAGAACTAAGTGGGGTGGGGGGAAAATAAGGGAAAGGGCAGTAGTTATGAGGCACTTATTTGTGGCTTAAAATAAAGACAACACACTGTACAGTGGGCTAGGCTGTGATTCATTGCCCTCTTTCAAATTTCAGGAACAGACATCTAAAATAACATCTGAAAGCACCTTATTGAGATACTGGAGGGAGCCTACACCTCTCTATCTGCTAATATAAAAATCCTTGTTATCTGTCCTCCACAGGCGACTTATTTCAGTCATTTACAAGAATTCCTAAGGTCCTTTGCATGTTCTTTTAAGTATGAGGTCCTAGATAACAAAAGCTGCATCAAGGAGGCACTGATGTGTGCAGTCTGACCTGACCTTCACCTGCTTCAAGTACAAACCAGACCAGCATGTACAGATGCTAGTCAGACAGATGACCTGACTTTTTTCTTTCCCCATCCCTATTTTCAGATACCAGCACCTAAACATCAAATGTCTGTATCTAATGTATTACACACAGAGCAACAGTCTCAGAAAAAGCATCTACGCAACTGTATTCCTGTGTACTGGGACTTACATGCGCTGGTGCATGTACACACAGAGATACACACACAAAGCAAATACATAATTTTTGCCTGTTTCCTATCTATAACTTGCTGTTTGTCCATGCAGTTGCTAGATCTGTGAGCAACACCTCAGTGTTAGTTCTGAAAGTTTAGACGGATGTGCCATCTAGTGACAATGCAGATGATCCTGAAAACCAACCTCAGATTCTTTCTAGCATTTTACCTGAAACAGAAATCACTGACTCTTGCCACATGAAACCAGTTTGGAAGAGATTTGTGTTTTCATATTTTTACTTTGTGCTTTGGATGCTGTAATCATGAGTCTCCATACAAACCCGTGTGTTTGTTTTGAAATAGTGCTTATCCTGCAATGGACAACTGTATAGCTGATTTTTCAGCATCTCAAGTCATGTTTACTACCCATATTCTTAGAAAGTCCTCCTTTATGGTAGTCCAAGAAGATCCTAAGCACTTGAGACGCTATACTGGACATTGACAGCCCTTTCCTCTTTTCTCTTCCTGTTTGCAGCTTGATTAGTTTATAATGGGGTTCATTTATATTTGAAAAATGTACAATTGCCAGGAAATTGGTGTAGAAAAAAGATGGTGAGGGAGGAGAGATTAATATTTTATTCTGAAAAATGCCCCTAGTTTAAATATTAGCAAGAGGTCCTCATTCAGCAGAGCAATGTCACCTTTACGACCACACCTGAAAGACAGTGAAAGGATACAAGGAAATGGACAGAAGACCTTGAGTTTAATTTTGCATTTTTATGATTTGTATGGAGTTTTGTTTTAAATAAACAAGCTAGTTATAAGTTATATATAGTTATATATATATAAGCTAGTTATATATATGTTAAACATATATACGTATCAGCATATCTATAAAAGTTTAAAAATAGACACCTGACAAATTAATGTCTAAATAAAGATTATTTAACAAATGAATAAAGGTCAAGAAAAGGAACCAACTGCTCTCAATCATTTTATAATCAGAAGATAGTCACTATTCAAAGTTGGGGCTTTGTAATTGAAGTTACTCAGGTGCTGCAAAATCGGAACAGGGTCAGAAGAGATCATCTAAGCTGGAAAGCACTTGAGGACCTCAAAAGAGAAACAGAAAATTAACAAGAAAAAAACAGAGAAAAAAGTAGGGTCAGCTCTGCTACTAGAAGTGGCCACTAGCTAAGGTCAGAGTTACACTCCAGAAACAAGATATGCACAGCAGTGACCATTATAACTATTTTTGCTGGCATACCTTTTTTAAAGTAACTAGTGAGATTGGCTACCTCTAATTTTGGCATCCAAAGGCTCCAGTTTACAGGATGAGCTGCACAGCTGATACCTAAATGTACATTAGCCTCGTCATTTTTTAAAATGTCACCACAGAACTATATAGCTGCTTTTAATAATTATTATCCTTTTTAATTACTCCCACAATTTTATTTTAATTTACTTTAAATACTCCTGTTCTCACTAAGTCTTAGTTGGTTATTGATTTCAGAAACCAAAATTGGGTCAGGTGCCAATCTTAAGCAGCTCACAGACCAAGATGGATGATTCCAGAGGATAGTGTACTTATCAGCTCCATTTAATACGCCCATTTCTCCCGCAACTAAAATTTAGCTTTGCATATGCTCAACAGTCCCATCTTTGCCTGCTAGAACTGGGCTGACTGATAACAGCTTGTTGCTAAACCTGACTCAAGCAGCATGCAGGTGGAATACCTCTTCATAGTTGGTATCTCTCCTGGAAAGGATGTAGACCTGGAAAAATTTACAGCTGGATAGGAATTTCAGATATGACTATAGCAAATAGTTATCACAGAGAAAGAGCTATACAAGATGCTGTGTCTCTGTATGCAGATCAACAATAGCGAAGGTCAGAATTCCTTTCATTTCATATCTTTTGTTTCCCTTTGGGAAACAGCTTTTGCAATAGCATATGTTCAGATAGTAACACTAATTTCCTCTTTCATGTTAATAGGGTCAAACCCTAGGAGATTGGACAGACCCCACTCAGGTTGCCCCCATGGTTTCTCCTACCCAAAGCTATTAAACTGCCAATGGCATACAGAAGAAAGAGCAGAGTTCCTGCTGGAGTCTAATGGAGAAGTTTGGAGACATTTGCATGTCTGATGGGATTCTGGCAGCTCCCTGACAGCACATATAAAGGTAATAATAATAGGTACAAAGCCAGGGCAGGAGCACCAGTAAGGATGGGGCCAAGTCACACAATGCAGGTCCCCAGCTCCCCTCAGTCACCCAAGACTGGAGTATCCCTAAAGGGTATTTTGCACTGTTACCCTGACAGGCAGAAGGCTGCAGGGCAGAGACTCCATGCAGCAGGCAGATGCAAGGAACTTGGACAATTATCATCTTCCTCTTTATATTTCTGCCCACAGTGTTTAATGAAAGGAGCTGAGCAGGGGAGGAAGAGAAGGGCTCATGTGCCAGATGCAGGGAAGAAGCTGTTCTAGCCCCACATCATCCAGTACCCTCTGCTTTTATTTCCCTTCTTGTATAGCTCTGCTCTCCCCCTCATTCACCTGCTATGTGGAGGAGTGGTAGTGCAAGGAGCTTTCTATACTGCATATAGCAGTACTTTTCCTTCAAACCCCTACCTACTCTCATACAGCAGCTACAAGCCCAAATGATGTTTCTGTCCCTTTCTGCCATGACTGCTACAGGTAGGACATCATCCTACAAGAGCCTTAAGTGATTGAAGGGACAACACCTGTGTTTTACTTCACATTGCTACACAAACAGCAGATTCAATGGCTTTTAAATCCAAGACCTGTTTTTAAGAATTGTGGTCTGAGTCAAGCAAGGCAGTTTTGCGCTTTCTAAAAGCCCAGAACAATCCAGCTACCAATTGCAAAACTGGGCTGAGTCACTCATTAGATCAGATTTGATATTTATAAATAATTCTGTGTGGATGTATATAGGACAAAGCACAGTTCAGCCATCTGCCACACAGCTGGATGGCTCATGTCACACACTGGCTGTTTTGAAGGTTAACAGGTGTAGCTTTCCTGAAAGAAGGAAAGAAAAAAGGAAAGAAGGAAAGAAAAAAGGAAAGAAGGAAAGAAAAAAGGAAAGAAGGAAAGAGAGAGACAGGCATAAGGGAAAAAGTAGTGCAGAGGCACAAAATCTCCACAGTCCTTCCTAGTTCATGTTTTCTCCTCTGTTTTCCTCAGCAATATGCTATTTCAGCACCTCCCAGGTGCTGGTTCAGCCACATAGCTGGTGTGTCTAATGCATGTAAGACTTGTGCACTGGCTTTTTTGAGCTTTCATGAGAAAAAAAGAGCCTGGGCTGGTGAGATACACAGAGTGGAGGGGACAGAGGCCTGCCAGCTACCATCATGACCTGCTGGCTCCCTTATTTCACTCTACAATTGAATACTCGAACTCTGGATATGGTTGCATTGCAAGAAAGTACGTGTAGAAACACTTCCATCAATACACATATATTAAAGAATCTGGTCTGATCTCTTTATTCTTTCCCAAGACAACAGCCATCTTAGGGTGCAGAAGGCAAGTAGAAGGAGTATTTGTATGGGCTTGAAACAGAAAAGTTTGTGGAAGAAATAGTCACTGAACAGCAGTAGCAGATGCCAGAGAGAACAGAAAACCTGAGCATCTGCTCTTCTTTTCTAATGCTTGTCCTCTTGCTGGAATGGGAATGACAGAAGCAGGAGACAGCCAAGCATCTGTGCCAGGAATCACAACAACAATTGTCTTGAAGTCCATACATAGTAAATAGCCAGAATAATCTTATAAATGCTTAGAAAAAAACTTACTATGAACGTGGGCTCATATGGATAACATTTCGAGCTGACAGAGTGTAGTGCAGGCACTCAGTCTAGAATAATCAACCTGATTTCGAGCAGTTCTCATTAGCCATACGCCTTGTAATGGAGTGAGTGTCAGTGAAGGGTAAACAGCTGTAACACAGCAGTGTGAACCCTTGGTTTAAGTACTAGAAGGTAAATCAATACAATACAAATCTTTCTAATCACTTTGTACTTGAGCTTTGTGTCTCAGCATAGCCTCCAGAGATGAGGAGTTAAAGGGAAAAATAAAAAAATAAAAAAATAAAAAAAAAAACAAAAACGGAGAAAGGAAACTGAAAAATTGTAAGTTCTTTGGATCTGAAAAGTCTAAAATTATGATTTCACATCATCTCTGAAACCATTATTTAAGAAATTATTTCACTTGTTTTCTCTTAACACCTATACCATATTCCAAATGTCTATAGAATAAAAAACTAAAGCTTCAAATTGCTAACTCAGAAGTGTAGTGAACTCATTTCATCTCCAGATACCAGTCCCATGTGAAACCAGTTTGATATATTCGATTTCTTTTCACAGCTCTCAGAATTCTTAGTTCCTTCCTTAGCATCAGAAATATATGGTTTTCAATCCTAGCTCACATTACAAACTATCATCGAAGTTCATTGGCAAAGCTGCACGAGTTGCTTGCAAAATGTTATCTAGTTCTTTTAAGTGTTTCACAATAAATTCTTCCTATTAATGAAAAAAAAAAAAAAAGATAAGGCACATAGCTATACGTAACATAAAAAAGAAAGAGAATGAAAGGTGAGAGAGGTTCCACATTCCTCAAGAGATCGATTCTTATTTGCACGAATCTGAAGAAACGGGCAGAATTTCACAGTGTATAGTGGAAGCAGGGACTGAATACAAAGCAAAGTAAATAAATGTTTTTGTCAGTTTAATTTTCATGCCCAAAGGAATACCACAGCCAAAATTTGCAGCCACAGACACCAGTTATTTTTATGTCAGCCATTTACATAGCCTGACTGTTCATTACTTTATCTGAATTGCTATATTTGGTTGTGCAGTTGAGACAGGAGAATTGAAATTTAGCAGGAGCTATTGCATACTGCACTGTGAATCAGGAGGTGGCTTTAATGCCATTTGAGAAAAGCCACGTTGTAGTTTGAACTTAAATTTGATATCATTAACTGTACTCCATGACTAATGCTGAAATCCTAAGGGCTGTTTCTCATGGCCTCAAGCTTAATTCCCTAATGATTGACTATCACATTGCCCTCTCTCTCTGCCATTTCTCAAACACGCATGGAAAATGTAAACGCTGCAAAGGCAGATTTAATCTTTCTGTTGTATGATGGAAAATGTCTGCAGAGTTAAAACCAAAAAAAAAAAAAAAAAACCACAACAAAAAACAAACCCATAGCTTTCTTACAAACCACTTTGTCGGATTCTTCTCTCCAAGCTCAGTGGAGTGTCATGAGATGAGACAAAGAATAAAGCACCCTATAGACGATGGCAACACCCAAAATCAGACAGTGAACTTTCAGACCATCAGGACCAGGCACTCCTGCTGAACAAGCTACAACATATCTAGGACCATTTGAGGTGTGCTGAAATGCAAATGAAATACCAGGGTTTAGGGTTCAGTTGGGTCTAAAAAGAAAATAGTGGAGGCAGAACAAGAAATACAGAGTTAAAACCTGGTGCTTAATTCCATCTGGTGGTTAAAGATGTTGTTTGGGTTACATTTTTACCTTTACATTTCACAGACAGTGAGCAGCTGGACTGCCTGCAGCAGACTTCTTTCAAGACCTTCCAGTTCAAATTCCTTTCTCCTCCACCACTCTGAAAGTGCACAAAAGCACAGCAACCCGCAGCATCAGGAGCTTTGTTATGTGACATGCCTGATGATGGCCAGGCTTCCTCCTGGCCAAGGCAAAGCCCGGCCTCTGCTATAGCCACTCTTCCCTAATGAGCCAGACTTGGCTTAGTCCTCACCAGCTGGCTGCTTACAGGGGCTGGCTCTCCACAGCTGTGCTGAAATCAAGAAGAGTTGTTGTTGGTTGGCCGTAGCAATAATAATGTCACTATTTAAGTACTGAGTGCAGAATCTCTTCATGTCTTCCACTGCTGAGATTACATAGCACAAATTGCTTATTTATAGCAGTTTATTAAAGCTGTCTCAAGCTAATTTTAAACTAATTCTCATCTAATAGCTTTTGTTCATCACTGCTCAGGTAACTCACACTCCTGGAAATAGTCAAATGCAGTAGCCTACCCTTTTGTTTTACAAAATTTGAAAAGCTCAGTTTTAGGTCATTGATTCACCTTTTGCTGTAAATAATGATACATGTTGCTGAGAGCATGACAAATCTAGAAGCCAAGATAAGTACCAAACGGCATTCTGCAGCAAAGGGTTAGCTTCTCAACATGAGTGCTTAATTACATTGCTCAACGCAGCTGACATATTAATTCTTATTGATGTTCCCCTGGAAAACATTATAGAGAATTAGGGAGTAAGTAGAGGCACGAAAATATCAAGCTGAAATAGTGCTTTTGCTTCATGTGTGCTGTCAGTGGGATTGAGTCTCTGTGCTGTTCCTGTGTAATGGATGCAGCGACAGAGGAAATAGACCTGTCACTCTCCTTGTTTAAAGACAGTCTTTCCTGACCTTCTTCAGCAGAAGGTGGCACAACTGGAGGCTGCCTGCCTCACTGGGACAGACTCCTTCACAGTTTCTGTTCTGTTTCTACAGGAGTGAAATCAAGACCAGTGCATTCTTCAGCTTCCTGAGGTGTCACTGCCATCTTGTAGATTTAGTAAAGGAGCAAAGAGATAACAAAATAGTTCAATTTCATTTATACATGTAGAGGCCTGTCTGGCAAATGCACTCTCAGTTGTCAATACTTGATTCGGATTTGAGATGCAATGAACATACAGGATTCACTGAGCAGGATACAGCAGTTCTTGGCTAGTTAAACAAGCCCCAAATGTTAAATACTCTTGATGAGGAGTGATTTTTCTGACTCCACAGAAAGTTTTCAGCAACCACCATGAGTTGGCAGACACATACAGAATTTGAAGATTGCAGAATTAAGTTACATCCACATCTATCCTGTGGATAAGAATTGATTTATCTTGGCTTCTGCTTTTAGAAAGAGCTCTTTAACAATCTAAATGGAAATATGTGATCCTGTTTTGCTCTTCAGAAAGCTGCTTGATAATGAAAGAAAAATAAATTACTAATCTGTGTTATGCAAGGATGTGCTTCAAAATAATACAAAGAAAATCAGCCCAGGAAAGTTCTCGTGAATCTTTTAAGACACGTTTTGGTTTTAGTCATAAATTCTTCCCATTACAAAACAAAAGAATTATGAATTATTGTACATCTAGATGAAAACCTATTATTTTGAGGAAGATGTAGATGCAGTTATCAGTGAAAATCTGGTCAGACTCCTTCAACTTCAGTGATAGGAAGTTTAGTTGATGTACCATGCGTGCAACTCAGCCCTTTATTGTGTGTTCCCCATGCAGTTGCTGTGCTTCATCACTAGAGAGCAGCTGCTGGGTACTCCCTCCTGCTCCATACCTGCCTCTCAAAAGTGTCTCCTACAGAGAAACTACTTGTGTCCAAGTCTTACGGAGCTCGTGCTGCTCCACTCCACCCATCGAGTACTTGGCTGTCCTTTACTGCCTTTATGTGTGGTGTCCCATAGTCACTGCTCAATTCCTTGCAATGCGGTGACCCAGAATTGTTGCAGTGTTTTGGAAAGAGTGCAGAGCACACCAAGGCTGTGACGGTACGGAAAGGTCCATAAAGCGGTCTTCACACAGCTCTTGAGATGGTGACATTCCTTTGAATGCAGGGATGTTTGGGACCGGCATGTCATGGTTAACTGGGCGCGAACAGTAGGTTTCTTTCAATAATCATTTGATGCATGAGGACCACAGGAATGTCTAATCCAGATGTGTATAGGCCATGGAAAACTTTTTGTTTGCTCAATTATAATGTTAATATTAGGGATTTGGTAGATTATCAGCTTTATTTTGACTTGAATTCTCTGCAAATCACATTAGGATCTTTTTTTTTCACCAAGCAGAACCTTCTTGGTTAAAACTAGGATAAATAAATCAGAACAAGCAGCCCAGAGAGGAAGGGAAGAGAAACCGTAAGATACAAAAATCTCCCTTTCTCCCTTACTCACCAGGATTTAACAGTAATAAATCCCTATAATCCAATTTTCTAGTGGAGAAAGAAGAGACTCCTTATTTCCACTGTGTTCAGTCTTGCTGGCCAAGCTGAGGGCAGCCAAACATGAGGAGGTGATGAGCAGCCATCAAACACACAAGCACTTCTGGAAACGCATCGCTGTCCAGGTGGTCCCCAGCACTGCTCCAGTGGGGATGGTTCTTCAAAACTTTTCCTTTATGTTGCTGTTTATGAGAATGAGGAGGATACTGCATAGAGCTACAACGGGAGCTTTAACCCCTTAGAGTGCTGGGGCTAGTGTGTAAAGGCGCCGACTGATCAGGCAATTTCCAACCTACATTTGTAACAGCTTGGACAGGGCTCTCTCTGTGTGGTAAAAGCTGGAAACTGCTCATTCTTACAACATTAATCTTTCTTCTGAATATTGATCACCAAGAAAAAAAAAAAAAAGGTACTTACAAAAAAAGTAAGTAAAGGCCAAAGTTATTCTCTGTGTTATGCATCTGAAGGTCAGGAGCTGACATGGAGGGACAGAAATATCCAGTTATTCAAGTTCCAATAAGTAAAAATCAAATGTAGAAATTATAAGGTAGTAAATTTGTAAATTCAGCCAGAATAACACAAATTACAGCTCTGACATGAGAACTTCACTTTTTAAAAAAAATTTTTTGAGAAACTTTCAAACGCGGAAGGATATTAAATTTGAGGAATAAAATTATTTTTGTCACATATAAAGGGGAATATCCACGCAGTATCTTGAATACTCAAGATACATGTCCATTATTTTCTCCATTTGCTTCCCATATTTACATCCTGACTGGTTGCTAGCACTCTAACAACTCTGATCACAGGGTTTCTTGCCCAAAGTTCAGGGTCCAGCCTTCTGATTTTTAGTATCTTGACTTCCCAGTCTTTTTCCCTGTTTCACCCCAAGCAATAGCATCTTGGCTTCTCCATTTGTCAGCATTATTTGTACATCTGGGCAAAAAACTACTGCATTTGAGCCAAAGTCCTGCTTTTCTTGATTCTGTGAATCCTGTTCATTTCTCAAATGCCTTTTATTTTTTTGACAGTCCAGATTTAGCAGCAACAGCTGACTGGTTCTGGTATCTCAGTGCAGCAGTGGCCCTTTCCTCCCCTCTTTCATGTTTTTTGAATGAGTTCAAGGGATTTCACAAAGCCCCTGAGGCATTGTTTTTAGTTGCTTCAAGCAATCTCATGTAGGAACCACTGTTTCACAGATCTATCGTTTAACTGAACATCTGCTCTCATTTTTGCATTACCAAAAGTTTCATTTATTCTAGGAAACAGATGTAAACATTTACTCAAGCTTTCAAAAGTGTGTAAAATGTAATAAACAAGATCAGCACCCTATTTTCCTCCTTTAAATTAGACATAGAGGAAGTCTTGCTTTCCAGAGCCCTTCTATTTCGGCTGGAAGGGCTGGAAGGCTGGTTCCACCAGCAACACAGCCCACAGCCACTCTGGCTGCCTCCACTGTCCCCATGCCCAAGGTCTGCTGAACTGCAGAAATTGCTCTGCCAACTGCTAGCTCCTGCAGCCCTGGATGTTCCTGACTTAGAAAATTATTGAGTTTGAAAAGAGGAGAATGCCCTCATCCCCAAGTCCTCCTGGGTGAAGGGAGAGGTCCTCTGGGTAGCCTGATTTTCCATTCAGGCAATCAACTTCCACAGAAATCTCCGATACTTTGAATTTCTTTGCAGAATGACCAAGTTGAAATCCAGACTGGGAAAGTTTTACTTGGCTTTGTGGGTTTGCCAAAATGTGATAGAGGTTGGACCAATCAAAGCTTTGGTTTTTTTCAGTTCTTTCTGGGAAACTTAAATCCTTTCAAAAAACATTTTCTGGGAAGCCTCACACTACCACTCCCCCGCCTCCCTCTCCCCCCACTTTCCACCGCTCTCTCCATTTTATTTGCTTGAGGACTTTCTAGTCCTGATGGTAATGCATTTGGAAAGCTTTGATTCTGGTGAGACTATGCATTCTTTGTTGTAGTTTGGTTCCACAGGAGTACCAGGTCATAACTTCTTCCCTGAGAAGCTCTGCTGCTATGAAGAACAGCACTGCTTTGTCTTTATTATGCACTCCTTGGACTTCAGCACACTGGTTTCTGTCAGAGAAAAAATCAGTGAGACAAATCTAGTATATTCCTTGGTGAAATTGCCTTATGGGAGAGAAACACAAGAGCCAGAGAACCAGGAGAGGCCAGGGAGAACTTGACTGTCTGAAAATGATCACTGTCTCTCCTGCCTCTGGTTTCTCCTTTGACAGTGATGCCAAAAAACCCTCGTACAGAACGTGGGATTATCCACTTAGCTCTGTCTTTCTGGACCCCAGATGAAAGCTTGATTTGCAATCCTTTCTGTTTTGTCATTAACTTCGTATAATTCAGGGTTAACCATGATAAAGAAAAAAGGAAATTTGATCAGTTTTTCAAAGGCAGGCAGATTAAATGGGCCATGTGGCCTTTCTCAAGATAAAAACTTTCACATTTGAATTCTTGGCAGTTTAACTAGAAATCTTAGAAGCTTCAGATTTATTCTTTCTCTTCTATGTGCAGTAATGTACTTATTAGGTATACAAAGGTATATCACCAAATTTTTCTCTTTTCCTGAGAAGCTGACAGGCAGGTGAATGGCTTTGGGTCTTTTTGTGAACTGCGTGTACTCTAAATGCCAATATTATTTTTTTGGTATCATGATCATGGGGACATTTAACATATATGAACAGTACACACACAGTCAGTAGCTGAATAGACATCTGTTAGTAACTTTGTAGACAAGTACAAACCCTCCAGTAACACATGGGGTCTATAGCTGCATACTATGGGGAAACTGTTCTGTGACTTTGTGGAGGTACAAAATATCATCTTTCATATATTCCTGATAATTTGTGGACAATGCAACAAAATATAGTGGCTTTGATGCCTTTCACTCTGCATAAATTTGGATGGAGCACCTCTCCTATGAAGACAGGCTGAGAGGGTTAGGGTAGTTCAGCCTGGAAAAGAGAAGGCTCTGGGGAGACCTTAGAGCAGTCTTCCAGGGGGCCTACAGGAGAGCTGGAAAGGGACTCTGTCAGGAAGTGGAGCGATGGGACAAGGGGTAATGGTTTTAAATTGAAAGGGAGGAAATTTATATTAGATACTGGAAAGAAATTCTTTCCTGTGAGGGTGGTGAGGCACTGAACAGGTTGCCCAGAGAACTTGTGGATGCCCCATCCCTGAGGCAGGCTGGATGGGGCTTTGAGCAACCTGGTCTAGTGGGAGGTGTCCCTGCCCATGACAGGTGGGGCTTGATGATCTTTAAGGTCTCTTCCAACTCTAACCTTTCTATGGTTCTATGATTTAGAAATGGAATCCTTACATTAGAAAACTAAAATGGCTTCATCAGTGCACCTGCAGTGCTTCAAAACTGGCAGCAAATCCACAGCCCCAATTATTGGTGGCTGAAAACTTGCAATGATACAGTCATTATTAGCTCATTAAATCTTAAGATAGAAAGACTTGGACACTTTTAAATATATGCACATAAAACAGGGTAATTTGCATGAAGAAATAGAGTTCTTAAAGCCCAGGCAGACTATATTACTTCAAATAAAACACATCATTGCACTCAGCATTGTCTAATGGACAGAAAGAGGGACAAACCTGAAAAAAAACTTTTCAGGAGACCTACGAAAATTTGGAGATGTGCGCAGCACTAAGGATTACGCATGATGACTCCATATTTAACAGAAGGAAAAAAGTATTCCAAAACACCAAGTTAGCCTCCTGTTCTGAGGAGATTGCCAAAACCAGCTGGTTAATACAGCTCGCTGGGAGAGATACCTGCCTCTCCACAGCTCCAAGTATGCCAGCAAGGAACACTGCTAGAAACACAAACAGGGGAAAGAGAGGGAGAAGGGAGCAAAATTGATCTGGCTGTAAAGACACAGGTCATCATCTCTGTCAAATCCACTCAGGAGACAGGGATGACTTTGATATTAAAAAATGAGCACTGTCAGATCAAATGGTGTATTATTACTACCATCAGGCTGTATGCTGTCACCGAGATTTCAGCCATTGCAAAGCCTTGCCTCAGCACTTTCTAGACAGCAAATACAATAAGAGTTTTCTTAGTCTATTTTCCCACCTGTAAGACCAGGATGAAGCTATATCCTCATAGAAATTTCATAATAGAATGAACTCTCGTGAAGTGCTTGAAAGATTTCAGAGGGAAAGCGCCACTGGAGGGTAAAATCTTGTAACTGCTTCTTTGGTTTCAATACTGCAGTGCAAGCCTACAAGCAATACCGATGTTCATAAAATTATCTGGGCCAGTCCTCAGAGCTGCAGTCTGGGAGGCTCCAGAAAGTGGCAAGACTGGTTCATTGATCTGCAGTGATTCTCCAAAGCTCATTTAGCTTCAGGCTTTTCACTGCATCTCCCTGGAGAAAATCCTTAATTAGAAATTTCCTTCAGCTATGCTTTTTCATCACACTATAGATTTTTTTTTTTCCCCCTTACTATCCTGTGCTTTTCATTTTTCGGATCACTGCATTTTTAAGCAGCAAGACAAGTTTCAGCATGTTTCTTCATCTGGAAGAATTTAAATATCAATTAAAAGAAACCATTGATGTTAGCCAGGATGCATTTCTTCCTACTAATTTTAATATCATTGCTTTTGCAACGTCAGGTTAAAGCTTATAATCAACTCATTTAAAATGCTTTAAAAAATGCCTGTGCTCAGGGGATGGGGTGGGGGACAGATTTTTTGAATTTTACAAAACTGCATGAAGGTGAAAACCAAAATGTAATTATCTGGTTTTGCCCTCAGTTAAGTACACAAACATGAACAGTTACATGAACATTTTGATTGACCACATGAAGGCCAGCTCTGCTTAACTGATAATTGAGCGCTAAAGCATTAGGGGACAAATGTATGATTTTATTGAACACTTTTCTCCCAGATGCAGAAAATCCACATATTTTCCAAATACAATCACTGCATCATTAAAAAGAAAATTATGACCTTCCATGATAACGTCACTTTGAACGTCAAAAAATATGTAAATTGGCCAAAGTTAGAAATTCAGTTATGCAACCTGCTTGGAAACCTAAGAACACGTTCTCAAAAACTCCAAGCAGTAAATGCTGCTTACACCAAAGAGTAAACCCTGCTCATGCAGGCAGAACCATAGCACCTCTCCTAAGTTCAGTATGCCTGCTGCGAACGGCAGCACTGTGACAAGCCACTAAACTCTGTTTTCATACTTGTATTTTAACTTCTGTTGCCCTCAGAATAATAACTTCAGTGAAGCCACAGAAGTGATTTTCAGTAAAACCCAGCATTTTTACAGGTGCAAAGATGTTGGAGAGGAGCTATTGTTGGGGAGGTTGTACATTTAGAAAATGAAGTCAAGAAATCACTAAAGTGACCTTTTGACCTCAGAGTTGCAAGATAAAAAAAGCGGCTTGCAAAGTGTTACAATGATTGCATAAATTGCATTACAAAAAGCTGATTTTTGTAAATGACCATTTTATCAGCCATTCATCAAATTGACAGCAGCAAAGACAGAAGGAGCTTGGCTTGCATGTAGCTTTGCCTGTTTGGAAACAAAGAATGAACATGGCTGTGCTGTAAATTTTTGTTAGCCCTTGAGTTCCCAAGTGTGCAGAATACAATATTATACAACTGCATCTTTAGTCAGTTAAATAAATTTCATCTGTGAGGTGCAAAAATGGTATCAGGAAAGCAGCATAAAATTAACTGCCCTGGAGAACAGGAATTTGTTTGGGGTTTATTATTCCACTGTATGGAAAGAGCTTTCTGTTGTTTCAGCCAGTTTATTTGACAAACTGTTTATTCTGAAGAGTGAAAAACGACGTGATTGTTAACACACGTAATCGCTCCTGAGTATTTCCAGCTGCCATCCTCTGCCAAGGAGCAGGGAGGCTGCAGTCTCTCTTGCACCTGAGGTACATCTTGCAGCAGGGACTGTGTATCCCTGCACAGCTGCTGACCAGCTCTGAAAGCACCATTCTTGTGGCCAAATTCTTATGTGCCATCTGCATCTCCCAGCTCTCCTTTGCACTAAAATTGTCTAAAATTAACTGCACCACTCAGTAGCATGTACCAGTAGACTTGGTAGTCCCTCCCCAGGCCCACTGTCTTCTGTTCATCTGTCTTTACATTTTTTTCTAGAGTTTATACAAAAGTTAGCCTTTTGTACTTTATTGATCCTCCTAATTCAGTCAGCAGAGAACATTGCATTTTTTTTTCCTGCTCATTTTTTAATCAGTTGCCACATTGAAAAATACCATTTATGTTATTTTCTCCAATACTGTTACTACGGCATTTCATTTCTTAAAACTTTAAAAAATCTCCTGAATTATCTATAATCATCTCTCTCATCTTTCTCAATTAGTCACTGGTAACCCAACTGACCTCTGTCAGTATTACTTTCTCAACAAATTTGTCTTAACTTTGTAAATAACATTATCTTAGAGGTGATGCTGTGAATGGAAAGTTACCCCGTAACTTTTTAGAATTCTATATATAATACTTGTTCTTTGTGACCACACAGGTCCATATATGCATGAATAAACTTACAAAACTGAGAAACCTCATGTTGCACAGTTTTTAAAATCCTTGTTAGTAACTTAGGTTTTTCTGTTAAAGAAGACCACAGGTTCCTTGACTTTAGCAGCAGTCACGCTGCTGCTAAACTGTTATTTTTTAATATAACATAAAAAACCTCTAGAGTCCTGATAGTGCTTTTAGCTACTCTCTAAGAGCAGAAAGCCATATAAATGTGTAGTAATTTTTAAAACAGGTCTAAAATGCTAGCCCTAAAGAACTGATGGACTGGAGTAGCAGATCTTAGCCAGGACACACATCAACTGGCAAGTGAAAATGTAGTTTATCCCTGAAAGGACAAATCGCTATCCCCTCATTCCACCCCTGAGGCCCTAGTGCTTGAATAATTTTTGCAAGTATAACTTGAAAATGTTGCCCTGTGTTCCCATGAGGATATTCAATAACTACAAGCTCCAATTTTAATAAAGACTCCTCAGAGAGGACATTCTGCAATACCTTGTCATTTTAAGAGCTCTCCTCGGATGTGAGATGAGAATGTTAAAACGTCACAAAACAGCAACAGCTTGTGAAGTTGTCAGCAAGACAAAAAGTGAGCATTGGGTTAACTTTGCTCTTGTTGGAGCAGGTAAAGATCAAGATCTTTGACAGCAGGTTTCCAGTTATCTAATCCTGCTTTTAAGTACTTCCAGGGCTGCACAGTCCCACTTCTTTGCTAACTACATCTTTTCCTCCAGAAATATAAGAATAGCGACAAAAGAATCTGAATAGGAAATGTCTTGCTCCCAAGCCACTTCCAAGAACAGCACTGGGGAAGACTTACCAAGTTAAAAACAAAAATTTATTCTTACAAAATTGACCTACCGCAGCTGCAAATGCTGTTCTTTAGCATTAGGCAACCGTCCTTGGGCCGTATTATCAAGACTGGTATCGTCAGCTGTATTTAGTATAGTACCAGGACTGTAACCTTGTCAACATTTACAGGCGAGCTCTATTTGAAGTCAAAGATGACATTCTTACACTTTTAAAAATCTGATTATTCATCAAGATGAAGGTAAGCAACTTGCATGGTGAGCGGCTGTGTCTTCCTTGTAATTCTCTTTAGGTACAAAAGACTTGGTGGTATGAAACCTCCTTGGCATGTAAGGAGTCGCCTCCTTTAACTGTACACACTATTTCACAGAATGCTTCCTGCGTTCCTGCACACCCTTGCTTTTCACGGCTGCATGAAAGGGAGCAATTGTAGATTTTTTCTGTGCTTGAAATTTTTCCAGTTAAAATCACAAAGGCCTTCTAATGGGCATGGACTGAAATTCAGCTTTTGGTATAAAGCAGTGTTTTCTTCGGAGACTAAAGTACCAGTTGCTTTTGGTACAGCATATGTGCTGTAGTGAAACACCATCTCACTGTTACCAGGTGAGGCGCATAAATTATACTCTCAACTTTATTTCTGTATGCTACAACTAGATGTGTCGTTACGAGAATTTGTTGGGTGTTCAGTTAAAACAGTGCATGTAGCTAAGGGAGGAACAGACGGTGCTTATGAGAAAAGGTCTGAACTCTGCTTTCTCTGTCCCCCGCCATGTCAGCCCTGCTTCCTGATGTCAAAAGGAAGCAGGGGGACTGATGCTATCTCCCTGGATTTCCTAGGTACTTTTGAAAAACTACTTTGAGCCAAGATTATGCAGAGATGAATGGACAGATGAAAATATTACGTGGGAAGAGATAGCAAATTGCTACACTATTGTTTGCAGAAATGGGGCTCTGTGTGTGAGAATATTAACCCAGAAGGGCATTCCCCTCACTTCTGCAAAGATAAAGGGATACTGGCAACAACTGAGGAAACAATAGCAGCTGATTGAGTTGGGGGATATGGAAAAAGTCCTGAGCACCTGGAAAGCCCTTCAAACTTTCTCATGTTTTTGACCATACCAAACTGGCATCTCTAAACAGCAGTAAGTATCTCCTGCCCTTCTAGAGCTAAGTGCTGCTCAGTGTTACCGTGTGCCACTGGTGCAGTCTCAACACCATCAGACTGGGGATACAACGGAGAATAGCTGCACAGAAGAGCAAGATCAAAGCTGGCTGCTGCCAAGTCACAGCAAAGCTTGGCAACACTGAACCACATAAGATGGGAAGGAATTCTTGGAGCTTTATACTAAACTCACGGTTTTGTTCTTGCATGAGACTAGCTACAGAAGAGGAATTTTAGTGTCTCACAGAAAAGTATGCAAGGAGGTGAAGCTGGGACAGAAAGCAAAAAAAAATAAAAAAAAAATCACCAGCCTGGAGCCAAATCAGAATGTTATATCAATCAAGTTATATGAAGCAGAAGGAAAGCAGTCTGAAAAGCATCTACTGTTGCACCTGGCAGGTGCATCAAAATTCATTTACTTTGATTCTACAGAGGGAAACACAGTCACTATCTGGTGACTGCCATACTGGATTATTTTTTCCTCTAGCTTTGCACACAAAAATCAATTCAAGTGTGAAAATGAACCCGAGTACTGGAAAGTGAGCCAATACTGTCAGCGCAGAATAAATGATGCAGCAGTGGCAATAATGTAACTTTTCTTCTGGGGAAAAGCCGTTTATGAAAAAATGTCATTTCCTATTTCAGTAAAGGTAAGTTAGATCACAGGAAGACCGTGAACTTCCCAGCTCACAATTACATATTCACACATTTGTAAAGTTCCAGAAACACTTTATTTAAAAATGGAGTTGTAAATGCATATAACAAAATAACATACATAATAAATGTAACAAAAATAAATAAGGAGAACATGTTCATACAAAATAAGAACATAGTAATGCAAAATGCTTATTACAGAACATAAAAGTATAAACGCCTGAAAGAACACAAACAGAATCTCGCATGAAGAGCCTGCACCTTTAGTCCTTCCTAGCCATCTCCTACTTTCCACTCGAGTCTGCGGAAAAATCATGTTCCCAAGCATTAAACAAAAGAAGGAATTATGGTGATGGTTTGGTACACTTGGTTTTCAACACCTAGCTCTAGTTTCCATTTCTTTTTGCCCTTCTGTACCTTCTAAAACTTTTCTTCTAGCCTCTGTAAACTAGTGTACTTCAGGCTTCCACAGTTAGCTGGAGTAGAGCATAAATGAAGGCTGTTTGTTTTTAATTTTTTTAAAGAAAATATGAAATCCATTATACAACAGATTAGTGGTTTTGTTTTTACATCTCTACAAAAGAAGTTTTTGCATTTTTATTAACTGGTCCAACTTTTACTGACTTCTGAAAGCCTGTACAATTTAAAAGTGTACAGAAAGTAGGTTTTTTTAAACAAATGTCATATAGGATTATTGCTGAAATATTAAAGACCATTTCATAAAAGCTGCAAAACTGTATCTTCAACCTTAATATATAGAGACTGATGCAAACATAGGAAAATTCCAGTCTATTAGTTACATTTAACAGAAATAACATTCCTCCAAATTACAGTGTTCTGGAAAAACAAAGTAATTTACTTTTACTTTTATTATCATTTCCAAATGTTAAGTTACTGGGACAACTTATAAGGAAAATAGGCTTATATAGGAAACTTTAAATAGACTTGCTTTTCAGTGGTATAAGCAAAATGTCTATGTTAGCAGTCGTCTTCCAGAATCCTTTTAAATATGTCAGACAGAGACAGCTTTACTAGCAAGACTACAGGAAAACATACAGAAGCAAATAAAATCATTTGCTTGGGAGTGCATCTATCGATCAAGCAAATTATGACAACTCTATTTCCAAGTCCCCTAAAGAAAACTTTACATCTCATGATCATTCCTAGGAACAGTAATTTCTTCCATAAGCTTACGTTGCTTTTGAATTGGTGAGAGCTCATTTGCCTCAATATGCTTTTAAATATCCACATTGCTGTACGTTTTAATTTGTTTTCTAGTTTCAACAAACATTTGGACAAAAATGAGATATGAAATACTTCTACTCTCATTAACACCAAAAAGACATTTGAAGAAGATCAAAAAGTGCCAAATAGTCCTTTCAGAAAGTGGATTAAAACACTGTAATGATAATACACGTACAGTATTATCAGTTTTCTATGTACACCAAAACACTGCTTGCTGTTTAATGATATCGATATGTTCACCTATCACTCCCAGCAAATCTTAGTGCAAACATAATATGTGAACTTTGTAAACCCCAAGACAATTTACGCAGCAACAAGGCTATATAAATCACAGAAGTATTTGAGATTTTCAGTACACAAGAATGAATACTTCCTGAAATCTGTCTTACCTTTTGCAGTAATGTGTTGTTTTAGTCAAAGATAATGTTTCATATATAAGTCATCTAATTCAGAATCCAATGTAACTGTTCAACAGTTCTGTACAAACTTTAGTGAAGGAATTCCATTCATTAGAGCAGCTTGGCAAAGAGATTTGGGGCTTCAGTAACATTAAACGTTAGGCTGCTTTCATGGCTTTTAAAAAGAAATAAATCTATTACGGGGAAATGGCTGATATAATAATTTTTCTGCAAAGCACACAACCACAAAGGGCAAATCTGCCACAATCTGCTTTCCTACACCTTTATCTATGCATATCTCCATGATTTGAAAAGGATTTGTGTGACAATCAAAGCATCACGGTTAAAGAAAACTGGTTTAATAAAACAACTGCTGTTTGACCGAACCTTTTATTTTAAAAATTATAAAACCAATATTACATTTTTTTCCCTTATTCCTAAACATTCCACATGAAAGGTTTCTGTATCGACACTGAGATGTCACTCACGCAGTGTAGCATCTTCCTCTTCCCCATCTGGGTTAAACCTATTGAAATGTATGCTGAAGTCCGACTCGGATTCAGCATTCTCAAATTCCTGTGCAACTGGGACAGCAGTGGGTCGAAGAGCCCGAGCTTCAGGCTGGCAGTTTGGCTGCACTTGAGGGCGGGTACTTTGGGAAATGGGACTGGATTTCGGCTTCGGCTGAGCTGGTAAGATGGGGCTGACGAATCCCAAGTTGCTCAGAGCATCCAGGGTACCATCAGGGTCGATCATAGCATTAATTGCTAAGTAATTAAGAAAAGATGACAGAGGCAGGGGAGAAACCATAAAAATTACAATTTTCTGTTATCATAAGAAAACAAAAATCCTGTTCAAAGACTTTCATTTTTATGATGACAACATGAGTTTTTATGTGTGTTGCCTACTACAAAAGAGTGGTGTATCCATCATATATGTGGCTGATACAGACATTTAAAAGCATTTACATATATTAAAGCTTTAGATGAAATGAAACTGCACAAACTAAGCACTGTTTGATGTGTGGACAGGAAAGACAGATGACGAACTGTCTCTGACTAGGCTTATAGGGACTGAGAGAAGGGATTTTAGGGGGCTTTTTCCTCTAATATTACCACTATACTATGCTTCATTCCACCCTACTCCACCCCAAGTATCCATACTAGCTAATTCCATGATTGAATGACATTTCTATAAAAGAGCAATCATTTATCCCTTTAAATGCATAAACAATGGACTTATCCTGTCTCTCTCTCCACACAACGAGGGCAAACTGAAGCGCCCAGTACAATTTCATTTTACTGTAGTACTAACACGTGTCACACTTAACAGAACTTTTTCTGGTTTTTATTTCCAAAACTGCACTAACATCTATTTGAACACCACTGTACACACCAGGAAATGATTTTGCCTCTTTCTCGGGGCCTTATTTGTTACATTCTCTAATCACAATATAATTTGCAACAAATTAACATTTTTTAATTACAGCTGAACATGAAACAAATACTAATTTGCCTCTAAAACTGGCTAATGATTCTTCCCAAAACATTCTTTTTAAAACATGTTTTATTGTAGGATTAAATCTAATTAATTAATAACAAAATTAAATACTAAAAGTAGCAAATATAGGAAATTTACATTGAATGCATCGAACATTACATATCATAATTATGGACAACTAATCCACTTGACCACTCTGAATTAAACAATAAATTAATTATAAACAATAAACAAATAAGACTGCGACTTCTTCTTTTTAAGAGATACTTAGTTTTTAAGTTCATTTTGATAAATATGTGTGTCAAAATATCAGACGTTACAAGCACATCATACTTCTTCCCATTTTATGCATAGATAAGTTGTTGCACATTCAAAGCAAAGTAACTTTTCTATTTTGTAGTCTTTGGACTCCATGACTACAAAAAGTGGATTCAGTAGTGTGCAGGGAAGGTGTCAAGAGCTAATTCTAAATTTTCATTTTATTGTATCAGGTAATTGTTTAATTTTTTTTGTTAGATTTCCTCTATATTATGGTCCCAGTGCAATCCTTACACTGAATTACACATGAGGGTATTACTGATGTGCAAAGACTATTTTATAAAGGCTAATCTCAGGATTCTCTGTCACCCACTCTTCAATATATATCCACAAAAAATAATTCTATTAAGAACACTTCACAATTCCTTTGGGATTCTCTGGACCATTTCATTTTTAGTTGAGCTTCTTCTCCCCTATATAAAAAGATATCCTCACTCTTCTATTTTAAAATAATTCTGTGATGCTTCCTTACCAAATGTGCCAATTCATGTATGCAACTGATACCATGAATATATTTAATAAAATGTGGTGACTTTATATATATTTAAAAAAACTAAAGCAAGCCACAAAGAAAGAGAAAAGTGAAAAAAGATTTTTACCTTGCAGCTGTTTCTCAACTCGTTTCAGTTCCTGTAAGATTGATGATATTTCCTACGAAAGAAGGACGGACGGACGGACGGACGGACGGACGGACGGAAGGAAGGAAGGAAGGAAGGAAGGAAAAAAAGAAAGAAAAAAGTTTCATTAAGGAAAAAAGAGACTCAAACTAGCAATCATTAGTAAACAATCCCCCTCCCCAACCTTTGCAATACACTATTTGGGTCGTCCCTCCTGTCATCAAGAACACCCTTGCTGGTGGTGACCTTGGCTCATGCACCCTGGGTCATGGGAGGCAGTGTTGAAGGCTGGGCAGCTGTGGCCTACTCAGAAATCAAGAGCTCCTCTGTACTTGCTGGGGGTCAACAAACCTCACTTTGGCCCTGGCTCACCTGCCTGCACTACTTCTTCCCAAGCACACACTTGTTGGCACCACAGTTCTGTAAAAATGGGGCAAAGTAACAGCAACTCTCTGAAGGAAAGTTACAGTATAAAACTAGCACTATTGGAACAGCGTGATTTACAACCTTGTTCAGATGGAGTTGGAATAGTAAGATGACTGCATCGAGATTTTGTCTGCAACCACTGGGCCCTGTACTTATGAGCCCCCATGCAGCACATCCTCAGCACTCTTTTGCCTTACAAATTTTTATCCTTTCTGCTGCACTTCTTCCTAACACAGACATAGCCACAGCAACACACTCAGAAACACAACTACTATTAAATGTACCACAGATTACATTACAAATATGTAACTCTGACAGCTGAAGAACCCTACAGTTAACCCAAATGCTGAGATAGCTGAGTGGTCTTCAGAAGCTGAGAATTTTCAAAGGCACTGATTTCAGAAATCCATTTAACCTATTTCAGAAACTCATTCTGTACTAAGTAATGCGATTTTTGTGGGTGGTAAAGAGACTGATTACCTTGGGTTCTACAAACTCATTATCTTTAAGCAGATTCCACATCTGAACTGGACATAAATGTTCCAAGGACAAAACAAACATCAGTTAGAGTTGTCCTCAGTTAACTTTTAGTAACATTCTGTAGTAAAAATAAGCATTGCATTTGAACAATATACTGCTCTGAAAACTGAGCAGAAACTTGAAAATTGCTGCACGGGAAAAAAAAGCCAAACCCATACACTTCTTCCAAACAATGTGAGGTGCTTTAATGTATTGAAAAACAAATTTGTAAAGTTCTAAACTCAGGTATCGATATACAACTAATCTTTTCTTTAATGAGTGTCTCAAACCCCCATATATTCATGGCATTTAGAGTACAAAACACTAAACTCCAATCTTATTCTGAAAATGGGCAGTTTAAGGAGTTTCTCTTTTCCTATCATATTTCTAAATCAGAAACTTCCATGAGTAACTTGCTTGATTAAACTTTAAAAAAACCAAACACCATCAGTGTATCTATTAGTCAGAGTTACTAATGATTGCTCTTAAAAAATACACCATTCTGCAGAAATTCTGAACCAAGGAAAAATCAATTTGGACAAGTTCCCTGTTGGGAAGTGCTAGCCAGTTCAACAACAGAGGAAAGGTGTTCACATTTCGCTTACAATACAAAGTATATGAGAAGGATTTTCCTCTCCTGCCTTTCAATTTCAGGAAAAAAAGCTGCCTCTGCAAGCTGACATTCATGATACTCCAGACAGGATACTGTAGCTGGACTCTCTGCCTGCTCTCACATGCAAAGATGTTTTCCAACCCCTACACTCTGAACTAGAAGTAGAGGAGAAGCGTATTAGGAAGCAACACGTATGCTCCGTTCCCTCACGCTGTCACACACTCTAGTCATGAAATGGCCGTAATTAGGCAGGGGTAGAAGACTACACAAAGAGACTAGAGCTGTAGTTGATACCTTACCTTTATCACTTCCACACAAAATCTACAAGATTATTTTTCACTGAAGAGTGCTTTTATGCAATGTGTCTACAGGTTATTTTCATTCATATATAGTAAAATACAACTATTTCTCTGAATATTAATAATTGGTATTAATAGCACTAATCATTATATATTAGGTATTAATAACTAAAGCAGTCTTTAGATTGTAAAACAAGTTCATATAAAAGCAACCTAATGTTCGAAGTAATGGCTGCTCCCTTTTCTTAAACAAAAGTACTGATGGTCTATATATAGTCTGAAACCCTTTAATTGCATGCTTTATCTGAGAATTTCCCCTGAACAATTAGTTAAGTCTGTTTCTTTCTAAGATAGTAAGTCTCAGCAACTATTAAAGATCAGGTTTATTACTGAAATATACAGAAAGTCTAAATAAAACCTTTTAAAGATTTTTGCCTTTGTATCATTGAAAATAACACAATCTTCTACTGATCATTTAGAAACCAGTTAAGAGGCTCAAACAATCCCAGTGCAGGAAACTATTCATACCATGCTTGAGGTTTTCACAATAGGAACTTCACTTTCAGCTCGCAACTTGTTTTCAATTTCTTCCCAATTTCTGTCTTTGTCCTTAAATAATATTCTAGAAAATAAAAATTCAAGAACTGTATAAAATAGACCAAAAAACCCAAACCAAACCAGATTATATAACATGATACAAGGAAGCAGCATATGCAGCACTGAATAGAAGTAAAATCAGAAATATTGAAAACTGCCAGAATCCAACCGTACAGTTTAAATTTTCAGGGGAGCATACAGGATTTCAGCAATATCATTACTATTGACATTAAAATAGCAGTTCTGTAGCTAGATAATTGCTTATGGTGTTGCAAAGACACAGCTGATTCTTTCCTCCAGCACTGAAATTTTGTTTTTAAAAATCCAACTATTTTACAGCAGTCAGAGAATTCCCTATTAACACTGCATTTTACAACAACTGCAAAACATAAGATAAAGGTTAAAAATGGTAAATAAATTAAACACTTTTACATTTGTATATCAATTTAATGAAAAATAAAATACTTCAGGAAATGAAAGAAAAATGCATTTCATGGAAGTTTTCATTTGAAACAAATTGTATGTATGTGATTCAGTAATATAAGTATCACTTCTCTTACATGTTTAAAGAACTCACTCCTACAATATGTAAAGAAGTCACTTGCCAAAGCATTCGAAGAAGTTCCCCCTTTTTTATGTTTTGCTTCCCTGCTGTGATAAATAATTTTTGTTTTCGTTGGCATATCATAAACATAAAGTAAAAAAGGAATGTGCAGATATTCAAGGTCTGGGTATTTTTTTTTTTTTAAGTGATACCGTGATGATACAGGAGTTCAAATCCACTTCTTCTCTAATTGGTATTTTAGACTTAAAAGTACAAAAATAGCTGCATAAAATTGCTAAACACAGAAACAAACAAATTTAAGATCATGACCAAAAAGTAGTACATTTTAAAATAGTATGTAGGTAGGTCTCTGAGTAAGTAATTTTTAGTGGAAATTCCAATACCTTGAGTCTCATAAAGATCTTCAAATTCATAAGAATTTGAAAGAAAGCTGGGAGACTCAGTACCGCATTTCTGTTAATCTTTCTTCAATTCTTTATACCCTATGGAAAATCTTACTTTCTATTATTACTGTGTTGAGAAAGCCTAGTTTTTCAAAACGTGTACCCTGTCACATCAGTATATAGATATCTGAAAGACCTCTAATATAGAGGTCTGCCCTTGCTGCTGCTTCAGGACATGATTTTGTCAGATGCTTTGCTGAGAGGAAGTACTTCTTTCATGATAGTGTCATGGGATCAAGGCAAATCACTACTTTTGCACATGGCTCTACTGTATTAATGTACAAAGCACACAAAGAGTAAACATTAGTACATACATCTTCTTGAAGAAAGAAATAAGAAACGAAAAGTAATCAAAACTACAGTGAAGAAAACATGAAACATTTTATGTCCTCAAGTAGTGCCATCATCTTGTAACAAAGCTGATCATCAGACATCTGACAAGATTGATTTTATGTTCTGGAAGCTTGCAAAGCCATACAACTGCAAACCTGGACACCAGAAAGTCCAATTAAAATCAAAAATTTAGAACTTCTATTACACTGATGATTTAAAATAAATAAATAAAAAGCAGAGCTAATTGAATCTTTTATAGGATCTTACACTAAAAACCAGGCAACTCCTAGAAGTATTTGGATTCAGTACACAGAGAATCTTAAACAGCTATAATTTCTGTCCTTTAATGTCATTAATATCACACTGGAAATCAACATGAACATAGAAAATAAGGTTTTATTTACCAGTAAACTGCATTAGTAAGAAAAACACAGATGTTATTGAGACACTGCTTGCTATTTTTTTTTTCCATTTACTCTCTTGCTCATTTTATATTGAAATACTTTATGTATGTGATTAATGCCTTTGCTTGTATGAGATGTTTTCAGTCTTATTCTCTTTAAGAGATAATGTTTTTCTTTACATTTTGAAAGCTTTAAATTTCATAGGTCATTTAATTAAAAGAAAAAAAAATAAAAGCAGTAGTTAAAAAAATATTATTTCCACTATAAAGCAGACAGGCCAATTTGTGTTTGCTATAATTTTAGAAAACCTATTTCCTTTTTACAACATTTTTTTCAATTCTCCATTTAGTGCATTTAAACCTCCTGGAGGGGTGTCTTCATTTCTGGGTTTTTGCTCTTCTTCTAACCATACTCTTTATATTAAAAGAGTGTATTTATAAATGCCTGCCACATTCTGCTTTTGCCTTTCCCTACTTTCCGAGGCAAATCTGTCTTTTTTATTTAGTTGTTTTCTTTTGTTGCATTTTGCAGGATGCACAAAAAACCACAGAGACCGACAAGTAGTACCTGCACTCACATGAATACTAGACTGTGGCTGACTGAAGAGGTACTTGCTACAAAGCAAGCCAGTAACACTGCATTCACATTGTACAGCACTGATAAAATCATGTAGGTCTTCTCACTGCAAAACCTATTTACCTATTCCCCCCATAATCTCTGAAAATTCCTGCAAACTCATTATAACATATAAAAGCAGAAAAGCGAACAAACTTCGTATTTGCTTCTGAGAAGCCACCACAATAATTTGCTAGCAAAGAATGGATTATAGGACACATGGTGAGAACACTGTGGAATTTTTAAATATGATGTAGTTTTGTGCACACCAAGAAAAAAGTACCTAACTGATTATACAAAGTAATTAATAAAAATAAATTATAAAAAAGTAACTTAGTAAGTTACTATGCTATGACCTTATCCTGAAGAAACTTAAAAATATATATAGGATTTGGTGAGAGGAAAAAAACAGGCACCTGAACTGGTTCAATCTGAGCACCACAATAGGACCTGGTGAAAAAAAAAAAACTTGTTTGGCGAGCACAGGGAGAAGTCAGCCAAAGAAAAAGTGTCAAAAGCTTCTCTCAATCCTGTTTCTTAATATAAGGTAGGAATGATGACAGAACTCAGTGGAACTTGGAACTTTATCTATAAATTAGAAAACAGAAATGGTGGCTCTAATGAAGTGGGGAAGAAACTAGTCAAGTAAAAAGATACATATTTCCTTTTATCCTCATATCAATTTCCATGATTGATTTCAGCTCATTTTAATTTCTGATATGTCTGCTTGTCAAGAATGACTGAAAATATTATGTTCTTAATACTTTAGTCAAACTCAAATGGGTCCTTTTGTAAAGCTAGGTATTTCAACTAAAACATAATTGAAAGAAGAGCACTCACATTGACAAGATGCACATCTTTCTCCACTTTGACCCACACAGGAAGGATGCAATTTGTTAATATGTATAATGCAATTTGCAAGGACTGTACTTGCCATATCCTGTCTGTGCTTGTGGGAGGGAGGTTTACACTGGTGAACAAGAAAATCTTAGGACTTTTAAAACATAGTAAGGCTTACTGGATTACTTGTTGATGACTATAAATTTCTCCTCTCCTTCCAGGTTCAAGCACTTTGGAAAAATAGACAACTGCTTGACAAATCCTGTTTGATTCCCATATCTGTTCCAGGCAGAAATTTTAACTGGCTTAACTCCAGTAAAAGGAATAGAAGCACATTACTTGGTTGAACTCATGTACATCGAAACAAAGCTAAGGTAATAGGTACTAGCTGCCTTTTATGCTCTGAAACACCATTTTTGAAACTATTTTTTCCAATTCAAAACACTAAAGACATTATGAATAACATCATATTATTCAAATTTATTCTAAGAAGCATAAAAAGAAAGTTTTGATAAGAGCTATAGGGAATATCCTAAACATTTGCTCATTAATTAAGTATTTTTATAGAAATATGCAATTTCACTCCAAAATCTCTTTAAATGTATATTAAATGTTTATAGGTATGCTTGTAATATCATACATGATCACGGCATTATTACACTCCTTACAATACAGTTGACTTACATTTTAAGATCAGAAAATTAATCAGAAAAGTGTAAGACTTGATTTTATAGTTATGTGCTTTTCTCAGAATGGATTTGCATACATAAATTTGTTTTAACTCACTGTACTGAAGTCCGTTTTTTACATTAAGTAAACTACAGCTGTTCTAGCAACATATTTACAGATCAGAAACTGCAAACTATCAAGAAAAACTAGCACGACGAAAAGGGTAGAGCATCTACTGCTGCTTCTGAGGAATTTAAGATACATATTATCCTAGATGCCTACCACAAATATATTGACCACAGTCTATAAGCAACTGTTCCAATTGTTCCATCATCATTCTTGTTCCAATGATGCAGCTTTAAAAGTAAAAAAAAGTATATATATTGGTAAGCAGAGTTCCTTATGGATGTCACTGTATATTCCCCGACAATTATGCAGAAAACAAAACTTCATGTAGTATTTTGTTTTTGTTCCCAAATTTCAAACACATTTTAAAACAATTTTCAAAGAATGGTCGTGCTTAATTACCTCTTTGCATGTATTTATTTGCTCATTTTTTTGAGATCAGCTATTAAAGTAAATGATAGCCCGCACTCAGAGGTTGATTAAATTTGAACAAGTTGTAAATTTTGCATAATTAGTAATAAATTCTGCATAATGAAGCTGAACTCTGCTAGTTTGGCACAGCTTTTGAGAGTAACCGTACTCTACACCAGCATTTCACTAACTCATTTGTTATTTGTTAAAATTTACATAGTATAGACATTTTTGTTTAAGGATATCAAAATAAATATACAATTCATAAAGGAATGCATCTGGTTAAACCAAAGAGGGAAAGGCAGCAAATGGTGTATTTCCAATATTATAATCTCACAGCCCCAAAACAGTGAGTCAGAAAAAGAGAAATGAGATTAATATCAGCCCAGGAACTTGTTCCAAGTTAGTAGAAATAAGGTACTCACAAACGTTACCTGTAATCACCAGTAATAACAACACACAACCCCCCTTAGAAGAGAAATTATAAAAATGGGCTGCAGACTTTTAAAGACTTGATTCTTCACTCAGTGATACTCTTCCTACTAGAAATATCAGGACAAGAAATGGCAGATAATTTACAGTTTTTACCAATTTACACAGATTGTTTTCTTCTTCTTGACTTCTACGATCAAGTCTTTTTTGGTACTCCCACAAGATTACCTTCAGACATGTTAGTATTTTACTGCTTTTACTACTTACATCACCGTATGCTGAAATAAATGTGTGATTTGGTGACTAATCTGTCACCCACCAAAGATTTCAATATTTAGCACTTCTACACAAAATGATCAAACATAATATTTTGTCACATTCAGAAAATTACACATGAAGTTCAGCCAAACGACTTTCTTATTATTAATGTACTCCAATGTTAAAATTATTAACTGCACAGAGACATGAAGAAGGACATGTGAATTATACAGTACTGAACTTTGAATTCAGAGTTTTCATTTATTTTTGTTAACCAAAGCGGTCACCAAATAAGTGGTTGTACACTCACTCATTCAAGTAAATGGAGTTGCTGACAGAATAATGTTAATTTTTTTGACATGTCCATACTTCCTGTTAACATCACATTTTATGCAGGTCTCCAACTATTTAAGCAGGAATTTTCAGTTAAAAGTAACATGGTTACATCTGTTATTTTTGATTTAGAACTAAATAGTGACCACACTGTCTCCAAAGTAAGTTCTTTTTCAAGAGGATTTCCTTAAACTGCATTTCTCTGTACCATTTGTTTTCCTTCCTAAAACCAGTGACCCCTAATAATAATTTGGAAAACGTATACAGGGCCCAGTTTTACAGTTCAGCAACATTTTAACCTTATATTTTAAAGAAGAGAATTTCACAAGGCTTGCATAGAGGGTGTGTAGATTTGGCACAGCATTTGCATGTGTTGGAATACAAGGAATATTGTTCTTTCCATATAAACTTTGTGATATTTATCTTTATATAATGTGAAACATACAAACAATACTGGAAAAATCATCAATCCCAAATCTTTCTGAATGCTAAAAAGGCATAGGTGACACTGCTTTTTTAAAACACAAGTTGTTACTACTGAATACCCTTCCCTATTTGTATTATGCATACCTCCTCTACTAATGAAAACATTGATGAGAGCAAAGCATTTTCAGTAATAACAATAATTTTTAAAAACCCACCTGATTTTGCCAGCTGTTTTGTCTATGGATTGTCTTATCTTGCGAGAAAACTGAAAGACTGAGGACAACAGCAAACTGTCCCCCATAACCTGCAATAAATTTATAATAAAAAAGGATATTATTATTTTAATAGTTACTAAATACAAACAATACTATATATTTTGAAAATATTTTAACTTCAAAAAAATTATATTTGTGTTTTACTTAGCATCATATACAAACAATATTATTTGAACACTTTTCAAATTAACTAACACACAATTGTGGTTTTTTTCCCAGTATTAATACCACCAGCTACAGGTAGAAAAGAAAGGATACTGTCTAAAGTCAGAAGGCAACTTCAAAATCTTAAAATAGACATTACTAGAGAGAATCCTGTTGTGTACTCACTTCATCTCTGCTCCAAGTCCTTCTCCGGGTAATTGTTGGGGGGTCGAGGGCATCTGTTAGCTGAGGTCTAGCATCATTAGGCCGACCATTCCCCTCTGGTGGCTTGGCATGCACTAGTGGAGGGATTTTTCTAAAATTGAGACTTTCATCAAATACTCGGTCGACCAACTGGGGGAGGTAAAAGAAAAATGCAGTTTATGAAACCTACTGCATACATGCAAGATCTGTTTAATATTTTTTTTTTCTTCTGAAACAGTTTAAAAGAATCCTATCAAGCAAAAATAATTCTGGTGTTTTGCACACTATAAAATGATGAATCTCTTACATAGCAACACATTCTATAAATGAAGGCCTGTTTTGAAATACTAGACACATGTGGCAAAATTAGACTACCCCACAGAAATTTTGTGTATGGGTAGGTAACATAATAGCTACGTATAAACTGGTACTGAATAACTGATTTCTTTGATTAATGGAATATATCTGTAGAATTAAGTACAGTTCTATCAAATTTAGGTTTTTTTCCGGATTAGTCATAGTATTACAGAAACATCAGCACCTACTTAAAGGAGACACTGCCACCTGCAGTAGAATGCACACACTGTACAAATTTTTCTTAAGATAAATAGGATTATTTAGTAATATAAAAACTGGAGTGATCCAATTGGATCTAAGAAAACAAGAACTTTACTCCCTGAAAATTTGGCCATAAATCCATAAGAATTAAAACTAAAATCTTTGTGAGTGCAGTTACAATTTTTCTGAGTATACAACTCACAGATTTCATATCACTGTTTATATCTTTTTTTCCACAGAAAAAGACGGTATTATACTAAAGACACTAAAGTAATGTATTAACCAAACTTTACACACATATAAATGAATAAACACATTTTGAAAGGAATACTATGAAGAAAAAAATTGTAGTAAACATTTACAACATATTAGGGTGAATTGTAATATGGTAGAAAGTGACGATTTAAATTCAGATTAAGATGTTTACCAGCATTAGACCTATGATGGTTACTAGAACAAGTTAGTCAATATATTCATAGAAGAGCACACCAGCACACCAGAGATAGTAAAAGAAAATAAAAATTATTAGAAGCACAAGGCAAAATTATCATTATTATTATTATTATTATTATTTCAGTTTTTGACAGTGTTATTAAGAAAAAATCTAAAGTGCTTGTTAACTGATGGTACCTAAGTATTTAAGTGTTTAGAAGATGAAACTAATGTCACCTGTGAAAAGAGGGACTTTTTTGTTTTTAATAGATAACGCAAATTATTAAATATATACATTTACATATATTTGTGCAGTAATATTTTTAAATGCTCTTAGATATTATACAACAGTATCTAAGGCTGCAGACAAGTACGAAACAAATAACTATCTTGTCCCATGTTTCGTGGAAAAAAAGAGACAGACAGATAGTATGCATCCTTTTGACAAGCTGCATTCATAGAATAATTTCTGGGTTGTTTACTGAAACATAAAGGAACTTTAAATCAAAAAACAATGTAGAGATCATGCATACAGGTTGAGTGGAAATAACTAAAAAAGGCTATGCAAAATGCTAAAAGCAAAAGAAATAAAGAAAAGGAAGAACCTTATGCATTTCTCCATGAAGATCTCCTACCTCTTCTCTAGTGTCTATGGCAGAGCCAGGGGTGGTGGCAGCAGTGCTTACTGTGGTACTGGGGGCAGTGCCTGATGAAGTCACTGAATCTATCTCTCCTGCTACATCGTTGATTTCCCGTGCGATGAGAGCCAGATCTTGACTGATCCTAGTAATAAAGACAGTGTTACATTCTCCCTACAAATACTTCTGGATCAGTAGAGCCCAACCTGCAGCCTTTGAGCTTCTAAGTTCCAGCTCCAGACAACTGTGCTATGAAAACGTGATGCCCTTCTAAACTGAATGTTTATTTGCAAAATCACAAAAGTAAATTTTAAAAGCTTTTCATTACATGCTCTAGAGAAGGTAGAAGGCAATCTCCAAAGACAAAGAATCCTTGTTTCTTTCTAGGATTCCCAGGCAGAGATGTGCACAATATGCAGTAGATCCAACATGTGGGATGCACTGGAAATATGCTGAAAATACTGCACAGATGACCTGTATACATACAGAAAATCTGAAATGCCCAGAACACATTTAATTTCTATCTCAGTTTACCTATCTGAAAGGAACTTCTTCAGGACCTCTGATTATGTAGCAGCCCTGCAGCTCACTCAGATCAAACTTCTTACAAGTCTTGAAATTCCAGACCAATATCCTAAATCCTCAATATTTAATGAGGACAAGCTTTCTAGCTTGAAAAAGAGAACATGCCTATAAAAACCTGGATATGATGGTACTATATAAATACATCTGAATTCTCAGCTGAAGATTTCCTTTCTTCTGATCCACCACACAAAAAAATAGCTCTGCTGCATATTCTGCTCAGCACAGGAAGGAAGCTTCCCTAGCTCTGCTTGTGTTACTCCTCTTCAGGACACTCCAAAAAGAGGAGGGGAGAAAAACCTAACACAAAGGAAAAGCTAAAAGCCCCCTACCAACTATGGCACCCTGAGTCTCCAGTTTGGATCAATCAGTTCAGAAGACCTAGAGTTAGAGCTGCCCACCAAGTGATCCTCTTTCATGCTTCTGTCTGAAAGGAGTGAAGGCACAAAAGTCAACAGCGCTAATTCTGCACCACCAAGGACTCTGTGAACAGCAGCACCTGCCACTTAAATAGTAGGAGTTGCACAGCCATGTGACAGTGATGCACATCATGCTGGCCAGTGCTTGTTAAAGGTGAGCTTCTTTCTACTCTTTATTTTCAATTTGTCTTCAAGGCAAGAAGAACAGATACCATTGACCTAGAGAGAGTTGAAGACTGAGCGAGCAGAATTTAAGAAAAGCAAACATAATTACAGGAATTTCCAGTCAAATTCTAACACTGGATTTTGTGTCTAACCATCAGCAACCCACAATAAAGTGCCACCTTGTGTAGCATAGATGCACATATAATCAGGATAAGGTTGTAGTAGAATAAGCAGCAATCACTCATGACCACTAAAGACAGTATTTCAAACTATCAGACTAAAGCAGAAACAAAGTCAATTAATCATTTTAATAAATTAAAATATGGTATGTACCTGCAACTACATTAATTATTTTAACCTAACTACTACATCTTTTTGGTTAATTTTAATTTATATTTCATGTTCTTATATATACCTACTACTAAAACTTCAAGGTTTGAACTAACATTCTCAGTAGTAGAGATACTAGAGCACCTTCTTCCTTTTTTTACACAACCACATTGCTTTTTTCTTAAACAGAGAAGTTGCTAATAATCATGTTTGAATTTTTGGGACAAATTTTGTTATATAATGAATAATCGTGAAGAAAATAAAACCCAGGAATTTTCAATTATCAGTGAATCTTCAAGAGGACAAATACTGTAAAACACCATAGTAAAAAGTAGTATCAATCAACTAGGATTTAACTCTTCATAGAAATCAACAGTGCGTTAACATGCCACAGCCACTTCAATTGAGTTTTTACCTGCCAATTAAAATTACATACAATGTCAGAGGTCTACATTAAAAGGAATTCAAACGAATTCTGAAAATCCATGATAATAAACCCTAATATGGATGGCAAGCAACGTGTTAGACAATCATCATAGTGAAACACTAGGCAAGTGGAAAAATAAATCTGGAATTATTTTCAATGTGATAGTAATCTACAGTCAGTAGTCATGTATAATTCTGTATAGAAGCAATATAGATAGTGCTAAATAAAAAGGATTATGAAAAAGAAAATTAGAAAGCATCTGAGAATTGAGCCTGACTCTTCATTAATGAAGATTTCAATTCATTCTACATTAACTTTTAGAAACAGGAAGTATTTCTTAAATATAAGGAGCGTGTTGTGTAAAATCAAGGACAACAGACTTAGGCTTCAGGTACACCCTATTTACTTCTCTGGCAACTGCAGGTTGCCTAGCAGATTTCTACTGCTTTCTGCATCAGACTGAGCCATCATACAGGGAAAATCAATTCAGGGAGGCAAAACTAAACTAAATTAAACTTCTAATTCCCTTACCCTTCCAACCCACTCCAGAAAATGTTGCTATTAGATTCTCTCAGTGTGCAGACTCCCACAGCTGCACAGCTACATAAGGGACAGAGTTTCCAACACACGGGGAAAAAGTGAAAACACAGGGCTTGGGATGCGGAGAGCATGATCATCTTTTTCAACAGCTTGGAACTCTAGCTCTCATTTAACTGAAGTGAAAGAATACCCACACTATTTGAAAAAACCACAATGAAATAGTAATACTTTTAAGATACCTCTAATGGTTCTTTTATGCTTAGTGTGCCATGTTATAGTTCCTACATTGATTCAGTTTATTTTGTAATGATACTTTAAAATCCTTAAATAATATATATATTTATATATGTGAAGCTTCTTTTATTCTGTGAGTGTTATTACTTCCATGCCAAAGTGGTTTTACGTCAAATTAAGTTAATCCATCAGGTTTTCAAAAACACTTCTTTCCAATTTTCAATTTTATTAACATCTGTAAATTGTAGATTCTGAAAAGTGCAAACTGGGTCAATCTGAGAAGATCATTTAAAATAAATACAGTATGATGGTAACATGGATGCAATGAAACATGTCATATAGTTTCTACACTACTTTCACCTGCACATTTACATTATGAAATTATTCTCTTTACACCTGCCTAATCTAATCAGTTACTTGACAACAACAACAAAAAAAATTAACAAATCTTAATGAGATAATATACCTATTTTTTATTTTTTTAGAAAATTCTAAACAGAGTTGAAGGGACTCTGATCATATAGGCTGGACTGAGGGATGGGAAGGAAAAAACCCAGGGTACCCTATGGTTAGAAAGGCAAAGGGAGCAAAGACAAAAATTATCTTATAATGGATGAAAGTTAAACTTAAAGCTAGGGGAGCAATACTATGAATCTGTACAAAGAGATACTGAGGCACAGAAAGGATCAACTAGTGACCAAGAGCAGGGGGGCTCAGCAGGGAGTAACCAAGGAAACTGGTGTTGGAAGCAGTGACAACAGATGACAGCAGTCTAGCATTTCCCAGCTGCTGAGTGGTAGCTTTCTTAACCTTAAATATTCTCATTATAATGCAGTTTGTGTGAAACTTCTATATGTGGTAACAAACCTGGCAATACCGATTTGAGCCTCTCGCCACTTCCATTGGAAACAAGGAAGCTGAAAAAGGTAGAGTAAGTATATAGCCTTAAAAAAAAAAAAATTAAACCTGTATATAAAAGAAGAAAATGGTAAAAAGGCTCAGGGGAGAAAAAACCTGCAAACCTAACCATCAAGTAAGTTTAGACTGAATTGTCAACTACTTCCAGTGTCAATCTCTTCCAGATGAGAAAAATGTACCTCGAAGTTTCATCAAAGTAGAGGTTTGGCAGCACTTTTTATGAGAAGGAAGCAACGTGCTATGTATATCTTCATGTTTTTCCCCCCATACACATACATTCCTCCCTATATCCATCTCTATACTTTAGATTCTTTGAAAGAGATGTTTTAGGAAGATGCCTTTGAAGATGTTTCTTTCATCATTTATCAAGATACTATCAGATTCCCTTAAGTACTTTCCCTTTGCATAGACCACACCTAAAAAATAAATGTTGAAGAATATTACCAATAAGAAGGCAAAAAAAAATTAATCACACAAAGTAAAACCCAATGCTTCACACAGCTCCGAGACCACAGTGTTAAGTTTAATTTTAAAAGCCACGTTTTTGGTTTAGGCTTCCAAGTTAAGTTCTGTGACAAGGTTCTAAATCTGAACACTGGGCATGTGAGTTTTAAATAACATTTATATACTTGCACAGTTTTATTTATTTAGTGCAAGATATTTGACATTTTCACTGCCTGGGTATTGCATGATATGGGAATAAGTGGTTACCAGAGCGTCAACTGACTACCTTTTCCTTGGTTCACTTGAAGCAGTGCTAGTAGCAATAATGGAGGAAATGCTATAATAATCTCAGGGACTCACAACAAAAGAAATTACTTTTTGAATGAATACATATGATTTAAATCAGAAAACATCTAACACGAAATAATGTCTAGATAAACAAAAAATTAAAATGAGAACGTGGTCTCTCCCATTGCCAAAAATCACTTTTTTTCCTCTTTCTGTCACCTATGCATTTATCTGAAATTTTACCTTGATATGAATGTAAAGATCAGACAGACTTCAGCCTCAGGAAATATACCATTAGCAACTAAGAGTTCTACACAGAGCACCTCTGCACGTTCTACTGATGTGGCCAGATGTTCTGGGATCTGGCTATCATAAGTCAGGAAATTATTATTATTTTCCAAAAGAAAGAGACATGCTGGCAAAAGGAGTGTTCTGTCTGCCAGACTCTCAGAAAAATTTTAAAATACCCATCCAGGTTGTAAATGAAAATGAGAAGTAGAGTGGTACAGAAAATCCATTAGCTCTCTTTCTCCTATAGTTACCCGCATAACTGGTTGAGTACAAATCCTTGCTATTTCAGAGACACTCCTTTGAAACCAACCTTGCTATTTCTTCTCGGTGAGCAGTCCAGTCACGAATGTAGTCTTCCTGTTCCTTTATTCTGTGTTTGAATGTATTGCTACTTTGAGCTGCTGTCCCAGCGCTCTGCAGTCGTGTGGTTTTCAGGGCTGGAGAGGTACGTAGACGGGTATGTTTAGGGGAATTACGGTTTGATCCGAATTCATCTTCTGAGGTGGAAGCATAATCTGTAGGAAAGCGCCTCCATCTTGCACTTACTAAATTTGTTTAATTATTAAAAAAGAATTATTATTGCATCTTAAATAAGCAAAAAACATCAGTTCAGTAACATCACAAAAATACACAACTATTCATTATCAATCCCCAAATCCTCACAAAAGGTTTATTTACTATATCTTAAAAAGAAAGCTACAAATTCTGTGTTAAATAATAAATGCTAATTAATAAAAAACATAAAAGGGATGCTCTTTGTATAATGATGAGTGAAGTAAGATGTAAAAGCCAGTAATTGCATATGAGCTTAAGCAAACTCTATTACAAAACAAGGGCCCAATTCATCAACATTTAAGTATATAGTCAGATAAATACTTTTTCTGCAGATTTTTTCCCAAATTTAGTTCAAGGTTTACGTCACACACAAAAAAATGAAGAGACATGAAGGAAGGATGGAGCTGGCACCAAGCCTAGAATGCATATTTGCATAAGGAAAGCATAATAATCCCAGATGATGCATTATGTATTCAGTACAGAAAAAAATATTTTAAATATAAAAATCAGCAGCACATCTACAAAAACAGCAGCCTCAGAGCAAAAAGACATATATTTTCACATGTAGCACATAAAGCATGTACAGCCATGTTGTTGAAGACAGCCTCAAGTAGTAGAGAGCTGAAACTAAGTACGAGGCTCTCATTCCCCTAGAATTCCTAGCCTAGTAAAAGCATTCCAGATATGCTGTCCTCAAACATTCCCAGCAGGAAGAGGTATCACTAGGTGTGTGTAAAGGAATGCTCATCATCACAACTTGCTAAAATCTTTGCAGGGGACTTAGTCTCCCAAACCCACTGCCATGCATGAGGCTCTATAATTACTGCAGAAATCTTAAAACATGTGTGATCACTTCTTGATATTTTAAAAATAATATATTCAGGTAATGTATATTGTTTAATATCAGAAAAAATGCAAAAAAATGCAAGAATGATTTCTCCTGAAAATTTTTTTAAAATTTGCAAATGATGTATATGTCAATATGAATTTAAGCAAAAAATAATTAAATTTTAGTTGAGAAAAGATTTGTGTAACACTCAAAGATTACAGTATGTAGAATATGACATTGGTGTGTAAGCTTACATCCCTTCCCTCATATAGATAATGCATCTTTAATCACCGAAAACAAAAATATGCTTGTGCAATTTTTTTCAGGTTTAAACGTGGTCTTCAAACCAATTCCAGTTCTACTAGGTTTTTTTAAAATATTCTAACTTAAAAAAATAATTATGTCTCTCCATTTACTTACTGTTCTCTTTTTAGAGGTTTCAAACTTGTTTTGATCTTAGGGAAGTAGAACATAAGCAGAAAAAGTACAATTCCCCACCAACAGCATGCAAGAAATGGGTGACCGAAGTCCAAAGAGCTTTATGAGTTGGGCCCACATTTTATCATCAATTTTTGATTAAATTCTTTGTCCCAGTTCTAATAATATACATCAAAATAAATATGAAGTTTATCTTAAAATCTCTCAGGTGCAGCAACTCAGCACTGTACAATGAGCATATGTAGTCATATTTTTAAAAACTAAAAACTGAATGAGAAGTGAAGTATCAGAAACAGATTTGATTTCTAGTACTCTACCACTGTAAGTTTCAACATCAGGATCTGGGTCTGGGAGAAGCTTGGATTTCTCTGTGTACAAAATAGCGTTTTATCACGTTAATTCGTATTAAAACATTCAGATTAGAAGCATTTGCTTAAATAAAATATATTGATGAGATTAGTTTTAGGTTGTCTTTTCCACCCACACTTTTTAGGAAAAGATTCTCAAATTATACATTCAATAAAAAAAAAAATTGTTGTAAAAGCTTAAACATTTCAGAGATATTAACTGAAATGACATCGGTAACAATTGTCTGCATAGTACCATATAACCCCTCTATTTTTTTAAGACAATTACATTTTAAAGCCTTAAGATGTTGTTTCTTTATATGTTATCAATGGGTTTCTCATTAACAGGGGGAAAAAGCTAATGCAGGTTTAACAGTAAAAATCTCAAAGTTGTATGATTCATGACAAACAGTATCCAAGCATGTTTCCCATTAAGCTAGATGTACATTTGCACATATATGATTTTAATACTATTCATAAATTATGCAGCCCCTAAATGTCATTGCAGATTATGTAGATTTCTGAAAGCTATTATGCAATTAGTTATCTTAGATACCAAAGATGAGACTATCAGCAACAGTAACAAAAAAATCCTCAAAAAACTTTGCTAAAATAATCAGCAGACAAACCTAATTCTGTGACTTCTCTGCAAGAAGTACAATTTGTTGACAATACTTTAAACTGGCAGTTTTAATGACTGGACACCATAATCTCACTTTTAAGACCTGAGGACTGCCTAAGATCTTAGATTTTAAGATCTAAGTCTGTCTGAGGACAGACTTTATTAAGCATATCCCTTATAAAATACTCTACTCTCGTTGACGCATTGCCTTCTCAAGGTTCATCCATTTAAAAAATTCTGAGATTTGGTGCTCAGTAGTGCAGTTATGCTAAAGAGCAGTTAATAAGGATGCTTCCTCTCCATGCTCAAACTTTGATCAACGTATCTGCTAGTTATTTGCAATGACAGATAGGTCAGCAAGCCAGCCAAACACAACTAGCTGTTCTAGGTCTCTGTGTTTGACTCAATGCTTAATTTTACCGTTGCAGCTCAGCCCTTTTTGACTAGGTCTGATCCACAATTGCAAAAAACCCCGTCTTTGGTCTTCTCTGTTTCTATTGATCACACTCTACTGTTTGATGATTCAGTGCCTTGATTAATTCTTTCATTGCTCGTGCTATAAAATTACTAATTCCACTTCACACGTCTTCACAGTGTTGTCACTTATCAAGCCTCCTACCACAGAAACACCCCGGTAATTACTTTAATGGTGGTAATTCTCATCCAAGATGTTCCGTTTATCTGCCTGCCCTTTCATTTAAAAGCAAGCTGTAAATACTGTATCAAGGCTTAAAAGAAATTATGGTCTTGCTGACAATTCTGACAATTTTAATGCTATTAGGTAGCATTTCATCCACATGAAGTACAAGACAATAAAAAAAATACAGTGATTGCAGCTTTTTTTGCTTCCTTTTTACAGGCATGTATGTATGAATATTTAAAAACATTTGGGAAATGTGGAAATAATTTTCTCTTTGGTAGACTGGACTTAAGAAGCAAGATTCTGCTGCCAACATTTAGTAATGTACAATGTGGTAACATTAACTAAACTCTGATGATGAGAAGACCAATAGAACATTTTTAACATTGCAATAGCAACCAATCTTCTGGTAAAAGAAAAAAACAAAAACACCCACACAAACCCTATATCGGTAATGATTGTTCATTTGCCAGCCTGTCTAGGTCCAGGGATAGAAGAAAATACATCCCCATTTGCCTTGACTAAATGTACCCAAATAAGTAAATCACATTCAAACAGTTGAGGCATTTTTGCCAGACTCTTCATTAGTAATTTCCAGAAGTGCTAAAATTAAGTGAATTGTTCACTTTTCTAGAAACAAAATTAAATTCAGGAATTACATGCTTTGTGTCTAAAAGTTTCTGCTACATGACTTTTTTACACGTTACATACAAGTAACTTTCTAGTCAAAGATATTTTAAATATGTATATCTAAGGATGAAAGAATAAATAATATTATTAATAACCTAATGTGTTTGGTAGTTATTAGCATCTTTTTATAAGATGCTATTGGGAAAATGGGGATGTATTGAGTAGTGGCCTGTATATAATAGAGGGGAGAGAGAGAGACAGAGAGATACTCCTATATATACACTAGATGACACTGCTTTTAAAGCAACTCAGATTTTCCTTAAGTATTCTCTAAATATTCCAGTAAAAATATTATCCAATAAGGTTATTGATATAGACAAAATCTAGAACTCCAAACCCTAAACAGTAGTAGTAATACTCTTGACTTACACAGTAGCAAGACTTGATTGATTTATTAAGCCATGATTTTGTTTTGAAAGTATCTGACTGCTTAGATACAGTCAGATACTTTCAATTTCCAGTTTTTGCCTTCACATTGATACAGGCTTCTCCCCGATTTTGATATATAAACTGATAAAGTTTTTCAGGAAAGAAGCAATTTCTACTGTAAATTTTTCTAACAATGATCTTTTTAAAATACATAGCTTATTATGTTGTGGTAGCTCATGGGAAGATGGTATCTTCCTCTCTTTAAAACATAGTATGAAATGAACATCAAAAAAAGATGGCCATAATACACTTGGAAAAGAAAGATACACCCACTCCCCTGAACAGAAGGGCCAAACCACTTCAGAGCAACAACCTGGAAAAACTTTAGGAAGCATGCAATATTTCACACCAACATAAAACTCAAAGTCTGCATATAATTTTGTGAAAAACATGAGTGAAATGACAAGTAACATCTGGGGTTTACCTTTTAAAAAATCTGCAATATCGTGATAATTAATATTGTTAATTAATAAAGTAAACATACAGAAACAGTTTGAACTTACATTCTTCACTGGCCTAATGTTGCCACATTTCAGGCAGCACACATAAATTAAAACTGATTAAAAATGAAAACATACTATTTCTACAATGATATCACTCAGGGAAAGATCAGATTTTCTCTGAAGTTTCATCTTTTTTTTTAATCTTTTAGATAACTGTCATATTAAATAGATTAAAATTTATAGTTCAGCTAACACCTCATTTGTATCTCTCCAGAAATTTCTGTTCAGCTAATAAATGACACAGCCAAAAGATACCTGTGTGGGGAATAAGCCCTGCTAAGAAAGCTAAGATATATTTATGATATACAAGCAACAAAAGGGCAGTAAATCTATGTATCACAGAATTTCAACTCTGAATGGGAAGTAGTAAAAGAGAATATATACATCCCAGTAGCAGCACACAGCTTTTTTTTTTTTTTTTTTTCCCCTTAGATTGGATTGGCTTCAAATATAGTCAGTCTGGTAGTATGATAGTTCAAAAAGCAAGGGACTTCAATTTCAGACGTTCATTACACATGACACTTGACTAATACGAATTATCACACTTTACCTTGGTTGATTTAATATGGCTGTTGAAAAAAAACTAGTAGTTTTTCACACTGCTTGCACTTAAAGTGTTATGTTAAGAGAATAGTAGGTTAAAATTAATCAATTGTACTGATTTTTTCTTGCAAACAGAAGATAAAATTATAGTAAAGGAAATATTAATATGATTTCAAAATCACAATGAAATCATGAATCATCATGATTTGGAACAAAGAACAGAAACTACTCCATGGCCAGACAAACATTTCAATATAATTTACTTAACTTCATAATATTTAGTTAAGTAGTGTTTGTGTTTAATTTTTACATTTGTCACTTCACTTTTGTTATTCTTGACAAACAAACCTCACTTTTGTAGATGACAGAATAGTTTGGGTTGGAAGGTCATTTTAAAGGTCATCTAGTCCAACCCCCCTGGAACAAGCAGGTATATTTTCAATTAGATCAGGTTGTTCAGAGTCCCTTCCAGTTCTGTAAGCTAATCTTAAATTATAAATGCAATTAGCCTACAGATGCTCAGGGCATACCTCAGAGAATGGTTACTGTTCAGCATATTTACAAGCCTACCTTACAAATAAATACTGTATAATCTACGTAGTAAAAAGTGCTGCTGACTTTCTGAACTACTACTACTACTACGACCTTAGCAAAAAGATCTCTGCTCTGGTTTTTTTTAACTAATGTAAATCAGTGCTGCCACATCTGAATGTCTCAATGCAATTCTTTGTTACTGGTTTCCAGTTAAAAACACCATATTCAAACAGTTAAAGGATTACAATTTATTGTCTTTGTGATTTTAAGTGAGAAATATCCACAAGCCCTGCCAAAGAAGCCTCTTCCTCCGAAAAGAAAGACTGCATCAAGTAAAACTCAACAAATGTTTCATAAAAACTGTTCTTTAAAAAAAAAAAAAAGTTCAAAATATGCAAAACATCTGGCATTGTATAAGACTAGTTCAAGTAATCTCACATACCTGAGGGAGAATTATGAGCTGAAGCCAAAGATTTGGACTTTGAATCTGAAAGTCGGGAAATACTATTGGCTCGAGTTCTAGCAGAAACTTTACTACTGTCTCCTGCTGATGTTAACCTTGCACCACTTCTGATAATAGCTTCTGGGGTACGAGATGAGGCGGTGCTTCTAGTTATTGTTGCTTCAGAATCACTACGTGCTGATAAAGAGCCAAGTCGAGTTCTGCGAGGTTGAGCAAGTAAGTCTATCCTGGAAATATTTCTCCGCCCTGATGGAGGTTTTGATGTTGAACTTGTAGTAGACACTTCAGAAGCCACCGAAGCCTTATCGGCATCAGCAAGCTCACTATCTGAGGCTTCACCAAGCCGTGCTCTGCGCAAGAGAGAAGTCCTTGTAGGACGGGGTCTTGGGAGAGTGGTAGATTTACTAGATTGCCCAAGTGCAACAGGAGAGGTTTTTGATTTAGATGACTTTCCTTCCATTTTGGAATGTAGAAGTTCATCTGCTGAGGCAAAAGGAACCCTTCCATGTGATTTGCCAGAGTAGGTTTCCTGGTCAGATGATAAAATATCAGAAATGGCAGAATGAGGGACACTAGATGTTTGGTCATCATCTGTCAAATCCACTGATGGCTGTCTCATTCTTCCACTGGATTGCACAGTTTTGCGAGCATCAGCTCTAGACCCACTATCTGAAGATCGACTTTTAGTTTTCTTTTCCATCTTTTCTCTGGCGCTTGTTGTAGAAGATCTTAGAACATCCTTTGAAGGAGAACCAGAGGAACATCTATCTTTATATAAAGTTGTAAAGCTCTTCCGCTTCTGTGTGGATTTTCTTTCAGTGTCACCAGTAACGAGACTGATTGTGCTGGCTGTATCTACATCTGATTCTGGTGATATGGAATTATCTCTGTTATAGCTAGGAGTCTCAGGACCTTCATCAGTTTTATTTTCTTCACGCAATTTAGCTTCAAGGAAAGCCATTACAGCTTCCGTGTCTTTTAAAATGAGCGTTGTATCTAGACTGGAATCGGTGTCCATTGAATCACTTCTGTCACGTATCCTGTTTCCAGATGCTAAAGGGGCAGCAGATCCACTTTGCTTATTAATGTGAGGAATAAGTTCAATAGGTATATTTGTGCTAGGCTTATCTATAGTGAAGCTACCTTGCCTCACTAATGGTTTTGAAGATTCCCTTTTTTCTCCTCCAGATGCTTTGGGACTTTGTCCTTTAACAGTTTCTTCATTTTTTCTCCTTTTTCCCTCACTCTGTGCCAACTTCATTTCTGCTTTATCTGTAACATATGCAGAAGCTTTGTCTTGATTATCTGAAGTTTTGGGTGACATCTCTTCCCTACCTTTCTCAACATGGTTTGCAGCAGGTTTTGCAGAGGACAGTTTTGTGGGTGTCCAATGTCCTTGTTCCTTTCTTTCTTGTTGTTGAATTTTTGCTAAAGCTTGTTTCACCACAGAAGCCTCTCTGCCAGTTTCAACTCTCTCTTTACTGGAAGAGCTGGGGAAAGAAAAAACTTTATCTCCAGTAGCTTTGGGCGAAAGACCATTCATTGTTCTGCTTGACTTAGCTATACTTCTGCCGTCAGCATCTGAGGCACGAGTTGGAGTTTCTTTCTCCTGAAGTTCAGTGTCTTGCTTTTCACCTATTTCTGATCTCTGAAGAGACGTAGATTTTGCTTTTGTGCTTTCATTCACTTTTTCCTCTTTGGGAAGCTGTGGAAGAGTCCTCCTCTTTCTCTCACCTTGGCTGGTCATAGAAGCAGCTGAACCAGTGCTTCTAACAGAAATACCAGACTCACTGATGTCTGTGTCTAAAAATGAAAAAGAAAAAAATAGCTGAGAGCCATTCAATAGCAAGGTAAATTAAATTCTTATGACTGGGTAAGACTAATAAACAGCATAAAAGAGAATTGAAAAAAGTTGTTAGTCCATCCCTCCGTTCCGTGGCAGGATCAATTATACTTAGCTAAATATACATTTAAAAACATTTAACAAATTCTTAAAATTCTCAGTTGATGGAGATTTGACTATCCCTAGAAGTTACTTGGGTTGATAACTCTTTAAATAATTCTCTTATTCCTTAGAGAAAGCCCCTCATGTTAATTTAAACCATTACTGGTTGTCCTATTCTTATTAGGCATCACTTTCTCTTTACAGGAAAGAGTGAAAACACCTCTCTTAGCACAGACTGGAAAGTCTGTTTGCAAGTTATATTACCTACCTCCAAACTATAATAAATTGTACATAACTAGCAATATTATTTCATTTCATTGTTGCAATATTGCAATAAAACATGAACAAAATCACAAGCTAACATAATTTTAGAATGGGTATCTCCTATTTAAAAAGATTACATATATATAAAAAAATAATTCTGCATTACTAGAAGTAGAATATTAGAGTGTCACACAAAAGAACAGTTCATTCTATAAAATCCAAGTTGTTGATGCTGAGCATGTGTTTATCAAAGCAATGTCTAAAAGATTGCAATGGAATTACTGCAATGAACCATTTCTGGTTATCAGAGATATGATGAGGACAGAAAAAGCCATCTTCCAAAAGTGTACTACCTAAGACTAGCACATTGCAGGAACAGGGAAGGAGTCATTACAGAAGCAGGGTAAGAGCGCAAAGACAGAACAACCCTTCCTCCTGCTCTGTTACAAACAGGCAGAATTTCTTCCAAAACATAAATAATTTTGGCTGTGATTAAACAATCACCTGTTGGTATGATATCCCAAGCTAATTACTACCTCATTGACACTCTGGGACTGTATACCGGGAAAGGAACACTTCATGAATATTTGTATCATTCTTGTAGAGGGACTATGGAATTTTTTCCTGCTTAATTGTAATTTCAGCATATATGTTGCATAATATGGGCTGGAATCCTCTCATATATAAAGGGAAGGCTTCATAGATACAAGAAATTGAGCTACATTAGATATGCTTTCCCTGAAATCAATCTCTTTTAGCCAGCAGTGTACACTGAGACCAAATATATATGAACCTAAAGTTTGGTGCTCCCACAGCAGGTTAAAAATATGTACACAACAAATCACTGTTATATCAGCAAACCATTACAACAGCAAGTGGAAAGCAAGTCTTACATTCCTAAACACATTCAGCACCAGATTCGAAGCTACTGAGTAAATTAAGATCTCCCCCTCCTTCCTCTCTACTTGCCTGTTCCACAGCTCATGGCCAAGGTCTTGCCTCACCAGGGGCCTGCAGCCTCTCCCTACTAGACCTCCCCTCAAGGAAGAGGCTGCAGTGCTGGGAGACACTTTCAGCACTATCGAAAAATCCTACTCATGAAGAAAGAATTTACTGTCATAGAGCAAAAAGAATGCTTTTAACCCCAAACAAGATATTATAGAAATATAGAGAAAATGTATAAAAAGTATCAAAAGGCGGCAGCTAAAGCTACCACTAAAGCACTTTCACTGAATTCCTAGGGGATATAGCATGCTCTTTAGGCAGAAAAATATGTCCATCCCATGAACTGTTGCAAGGAATAATTGATGGTGAATATCCTGGAAATGGGAGACGTGGTCACACAGGATATGGACAAGGCTGAGGGTCTGAATGACTTCTTCGCCGAAGTCTTCACTGCAGGGGCTCTGGCTGCACTGCTCAAGTCACAGAAGGCAAAACCAGGGGCTCTGAGAATGAACTGCCCACAGTAGGAGAAGATCAGGTTCGAGACCACCTGAGAAGCCTGAAGGTGCATAGGTCCATGGGACCTGATGAAATCCATCCA
>VZRU01019384.1:0-67993 GCA_013398155.1 Pedionomus torquatus | reverse complement strand
GCTGGAGGGAAGGGATGCCATCCAGAGGGACCTGGACAGGCTTGAGAGGTGGGCTAATGCAAATGGCATGAAATTCAACCAAGCCAAGTGCAAGGTCCTGCACCTGGGATGTGGCAATGGCAGGCACAAATACAGGTTGGGCAGAGAATGGCTGGAGAGCAGCCCTGAGGAGAAGGACTTGGGAGTGCTCATGGATGAGAAGCTCAACATGAGCCGGCAGTGTGTGCTGGCAGCCCAGAAAGCCAACCATATCCTGGGCTGCTTTCTATCTGAACTTTTAAATCCTTCTTTTCTCTATATACAGTGTCACACCTTTGATGAAGACTGCAAAATGACTCACATTTTTTTTGTAGATACCTTGTATACTGTATGTTAGGACACTCATTTAAGAAATAGAAGGTATCCCTGAAATCAAAGCAACATTTTCTAATTCTTGGACTATTTTTCTTGGAAATTTTAAAAACATCAGAGGTTCAATGAAAACCAGTATGACTGCTATTTGTGAAGACTGACTTCTCTCAGGCATACCTACCAAAACAAATCTTTTACATATATTTAGGCATGTAACTTGCTTCTAGGTGAATTTCAGTCTTTAGTAGAAGAAAGATGTGAATTTGTTCAGCATTGTCTCTGGCCATATATGTTAACTGCTAAGATGTCTAAAGGCAGCAAGGCAGATTTTGGGTATTGGTCTTTGAATGTACATTTCAAATTTTATTTTAATTACATCTTTGGTGCTTGAATATTTTCTGGATTTCTCCTTAAGAATTCTAGAACTCTTTCAGCATGGGTATACACTACGCAGTAGTTGCTTCACCTAAATCATACAGTACTTATAATGGTAAAAGAAGCATTCATCTCTCTGAAGAAGATCCTAGTTAGTGTCCCATTTGAAAGTGACAATTTGAAGAAAAAAAACCAACCAAACAAAAAAGAACCCCCAAAAACCCCACCCCCCCTGGTTAACCACCCAAGGATCAGTCTCAACAGCTAAGATTTTACGTGCTTTGTACATATATCTGATCCTTCCAAGTAGTGCCAACATTGCTCTTTCCCTTATTTCCAATATTTCACTTATAAGGCATATCAGATAATTTAATTTTCCCCTTTCCACCTCCATTGACATCCTATTCAAAGTTCAACTGCTATGAGGAGTAGAAAAGCCACTATACAGTTACTGATAAGAATTCTTCCATGCATTAATACAGAAGTTTGTATTACGGAAGATCAAAAGCAAAATGTCTTTGTAAACTGAAACTAGGAAGTTGGAATGTATTTTATTGCCTTCCTTAATAAATGGCCTCCCATCTTATGATTTTAAAACCACATGAACTTACTTCAATAAGTAAATTATCAGAAAAATAACTGTATCTGATGAACCATTTAATTAAACATGCTTACGTATACTTGCATGCATTGAATGTAAATTTGTATAAAAATTCACTTATTAATCAACACATAACAGCAGTGTCATTTTAGAAGAAATTTCCAATAATATTTCAGTATCACCTTCTTTTTTTAAAGTAGTCAACTTATTTATTCAACTTTTCTTTCGTTGTGCCAGAATAACACAGAGAATTAGGACCTTACTCCTTTGAGAAGAAAGTAACAGCTTTTTTCCAGCAAAGAAAAAATAAACAAGTAAGGTCTCTATAAAGAGCACAGAAAGTATCTAAATTAATTGATTAGTGTTATATGAAATCCGAGGGCAGTAAAATAAATTTATCACAAATCCACTTAGTAAAGTCATATATTAGTGACAACTAAGTTAAGGTGTTGAAGTAGAAATAGAGGGAATTTAAAAGAAAAAAAAATATTATTGCTTATGGGATTCGATATTGAGCAGTTTGACAATGATTCAGTTCGTGTCACCTAGGCCAGGAACAAAGGGAGTTATCTAAATTTATCAAGAAACCTAAAATTTGGGAAGAAAAATATAAAAAATATGATTATTGGGGTTTTGTGCACCCCCTCATGTTGTTGTTTTTTTTCATACATCATGTAGAATAGATCAATGCTTTAGAGAAATCTCCATTACTACACTTTTACACTGGTCTGAGGACCCAAGGTGGTCTGTGGGAAACAGTGAAAAAACAAAGAACTTAGTAATAGGCAATTTTTCTTCTGCAGAAGACCTGACTGCTGGGCAGAGTCTGCAGTCCACGTAAGGAGAGAATCACAGGGTTCCACTCTGAAAACAGTAAAGGCTTGGTTTTCTCAGTTGAAACTGTACTCTTCAGAGAGACTACCTTATAGGTTAAAGATGTAGTTTGCTCTGATATTGTAACAGACATAGATTCTTGAAAATCTGAAGAAAGCCAGCAGTATAACAAAAAATATAGGGAATATGTAGTACACTTGCAAATGTAACTTTTTGAGTAAATAAACAATGGCAAAACCCAAACTAAAATGTGCTCAAATCTATAGAAAAAAAGTAATTTATTCTACTCACTGATGTCTAACAAGAGGTTATTAGACACGTTATATAGATGGTAGTACATCTTCAGAAGTGGCTTATGTAGGAAAGCATTTCTACTTCTAAACCACATTTTTTTCCCCCATAATTAAAAATCTTTTAAAGTTTATTTTGATGCTGAAAGTTTCAAAGTCAGCTGAAATTGCAAGATAAAAACATCTTTCAAGTATTAGACTGATAATTAGTTACTTCTTGATCACTAAACAGCATATCACTTTTAGAATATGAAGCATTCATTAGTATGACATCCCTTTCTAGCTACCAGTCAATTCTGTACATTCCAGAACTTGCAAGAAAGGGAGATAAAGTTGTTCATTGCTGAGAAGGCTTTTGTGGTTTTCAAGAAACATAAGAGGTTTTCTGTGTTTCCAAGACAGGTAAGCATGCTATCCTTCAGCTAAATAATGACTAATGAAGTCCCAGGTTGGACTGTTTAACAATCAGTCTATTAAAGTCCCATTTGGGGCCATTACCAAGAAAGATGTAAGGAAAGAAACATACTATGCAGACTAACCCAAGTGACATTCAAGTGTAAGTTTCTGTAATATTACATAGTTTATATTTTTTGTTTTAATAACATTCTGTTCAATATTGGCACTCTTTTGCCATGCCAAAAACCACTACTGTTGAGCTTATTTTTAAGCTGTTTCCTCTCAACAACACAGAAGAACTTCAAGTAAAGATGTAGTACTAAGAGTAAAAAAGCTGCTTGAGTAGGTACACAATCATTCTTTTTTCCCCTTCACAAGCTTCTTCAGCAGAAATTATGAAAACAAGACCAGCTTTTAATACCATTTTCTAATGGAGCAGGCACAGATGACTCCAATCTGATGTCATCTTGGTCATGACGTGTGTGATTTGCAGCCAAACTGGCCCACTGTGACACCCAACGTTTGCCTCCAGGGGCAGGAGACCCTTCCTAGGGAAGAAAAGCAGAAGAAAAATTACAGCTGTTTGAGAAAAAGCATGTCATCTTTCCATTTCTTTTCCTGACTAGACATGTCAAACATTATTTGCACAGAGGAAGCTGAAAAGGGAGTTTAACTCAATAAATTTTAGAGTTACCAGCTCTAGAATGGCAAACAAACAAAATCTGGACAGTTGCAGAATGAGTACAGAATGAACAGCATTTCCTATTGCAGAGAATAAACATCAGAAACTATATAAAATATATTACCACATGTGCTAGTTTTAAAACTGGGTTAATTTCAGTCCTTGGTTCAGGAAAAAAAAAGCAGGAATAAAGCAAGGGGTAGAGGGGTGTGTGTGTATTCAAAAAATAAAAATGTGCTTCAGGAAAACAAGAAAGTGACATTTTACCAGTTTAGAAGACCCTCTTGTCCAGAAGAAATATTGTATTTACTTCATTAGAGAAAGACTACCTTAAGGACTTAAAGAGTAAGATAACTTATTGATGGAAAGGAAAGGAAGATCAGATCATTTGTTTGGCCTAAACAAAAAAAGAAGCAAAGATTAGTTTAAACCATCCTACTGGTTAACAGTGAAGTCAATGTAACCAGTATCTGACCATTTTTTGCAGCTAACCTAGAAAAGAAATCTATTTACTTCCTTGACAAAAAGCCTTCTGAAACCTTGAAAATTTCTAAAGTGTAATAATAGTAAATATAAAATTAAACCATCTTCTTATGTTATAGTATCTTATGTATTTTTTAATCAGAAAGTGATTTCTAAATGTAACATGATGTTACTGTTTTATCCAATATACTATAGCTTCTCTTGCTCACATCTCCAAAAGCAGACAGCATGCACATGCACACACATGCATGGGCTGTACGCTATCAAAGGCTTTATAGAAGTTTCCGTATTCTAATTTACTGGACTCAAAAGGCAAAGCACTGTACATAACAGAAGTCATTGACTACAGTTCAAAAAGTTACATAACCATAGGAAAGTCAAACAAGAAATCACAATTCAAGATGAACAAAAGAGATTGAAATGACATGGAGATACCAGTAACTTCCTTAATAAGGAAATTTGTAGGAACTATTGCGAAGGTTAGCTGAAGCTCTACTACCTGTTCAAATCTTGATGCTTCTATTCAAAATGCTGACATTTGCCTATCATATTGGCCATTCTGGGATTCTGGTCTTTGATGAGGAACCAACTCCATAACTTTTACAAAATTTATTTAGCTTGAGAGTTGGGCCCATGCAAACCTCATGAAGTTCAACACAACAAAGTGCAACGTCCTGCACATGGGTCAGGGCAATTCCATGCACAAATACAGGCTGGGCAGAGAATGGACTGGGAACAACCCTGTGAAGGACTTGGGGGTGTTGGTTGAAAAGAACCTCAACATAAGCCAGCAATGTACACTCGCATCCCTGAAACCTGACTGCATCCTGGGCTGCAGCAAAAAGCAGCACGGCCAGTTGGTTGAGGGAGGTGATTCTCCTCTCCCTTCTACTCCACTCTTGTGAGACCCCATCTGAAGCACAGCATCCAGCTCCAGGGACCCGCAACATAAGGAGGATGCGGACCTCTTGGAGTGTGCCCAGAGGAGGGCCTCAAAGATGATCAGAAGGCTGAAGCATCTCTCCTATGAAGACAGGCTGAAAGAGTTGGAATTCTTCAGCATGGAGAAGAGAAAGTTCAGAGGAGACCTTATAGCAGCTTTCCAAGGGGGCCTACAGGAAAGATGGGGAGAGACTTTTTATGAGGAAGTGAAGTGATAGGATGAGGGGTAACAGTTTTAAATTGAAAGGACAGACTTAGGTTAGATATTAGGAAGAAATTCTTTATTGTGAGGGTGGTGAGGCACTGGAACAGGCTGCCCAGTGAGGCTGTGGATGCCCCATCCCTGGAAGTGTTCAAGGCCAGACTGAATGGAGCTTCAAGCAAGCTGGTGTAGTGGAAGGTGTCCCTGCCCATGGTAGGGTGGATGGAACTAGATGATCTTTAAAGTCCCTTCCCAAGGGATTTAAGGTCCATTCTATGATCTCATGTTGTAAGAATCGTATTATGCCATCCTTTCAGAAATTGAAGTGCCATCTTGAATGAATTTCCTTTAGTTCCTCCCCACTTCATCTGCTTCACATCAATGTTCTTCCAGGGGTGATGAACATTTTTTTCAAATTTCCATACTCAGTTTATGTCTTCACATTTGTTCCTGGAACAACACTGAAATCTATCTCAAATAGTTTCTTTTTGGTGCATTTATTCCATTTATCCAGCAAAACATAGCAATTTTACCCATCTCAGGTTCGACTTTACTAGACTAAAAGAACTCTATCATTCTGTTCTTTCCAAGGTAAATCTCCATTCCCTTAATAATCTGAACAGACCTCTTTGTACATTCTCTAGTGTTGTATGCACCCTTCTTAAAGAATGGTAACAATTCTAGTGCCAGCATGTCAGAGGATGTTTTACCAACAGTTTCTACTATGGTGATAATACTGCCCTTTTCTACCTACAATACATTTTCTACGGTATCCAAGGGTCTTATTTGCCTTTTCATAGCCATATGACATTGGTGATACAGTCCAGTGGAGCATCTAAGTTCAAACACAAAGTATCAAACTTTAGACTGAATGGTTTGCTCTACAGAAGGACAGAGAATTAGTGTAATTAGAAAAGACAAAAAGAAATAAAACATTTAAATACACAGAGCAGTTCTCCCCTTCTAAGAAGCAATATAGCAAATATTTACTGGAATGAAATTATTCAGTGTTCAGAATATCAGCAGTATTATTTATTTTATCTGCAGTAGGAAAAACATGAAATGGGAATTCAAAGTAGGAAAAGGAACATTGTAGTCAATGGCACTGATGACCCTGCAGATGCAAAACCAGGCTTTTAACTGTGCTGCAGTCTTAACAAAAACTTTAAAAAAACCCACAAACTGAATAAGAAGTAGGTATGTTCTTAAGATTCACATGAAATACAATGTGGATAAACCATAGATTACTGGCCACTGAAAACTAAATGGAAGGTGGAGGGATAAATCATCGCCCAAATGTCTGCAGTATTTGTATTAATCAAGCTCACAAAGTAAGAATAAGTAATAATAATAACAACAATAATATTCTCTTTGCTGTCTGTCTTATTTAACTTTTGTTTTTAGATCATACTTACCTTGATTGGCAAGTGACAGCTTACAATATAGAAAATAAAAACATTTAAATATTTTAAATAGATGGATTTAGTATTTTTACTGCCTATCTGTAAGCATTGAAAAAGCAAGAACTGGTGCATGCAGGCTCGATTCAGCTGTATCAGACACTTGCTTCACATTTTATTTAGTCTCATGACATACATTACTCCAAAGTACCAAAGCTTGTCACATCAAAGGAAAAGCCGAAAACTTCTTTAAAAGAAAAGTAGTGTTTAGGTTCCTCCCAAGCATGCTGGATATTCACAATGACTTTACAGAAACTTGTAAAGTAAGATATTTAAGGTCAAAATACTTTTTCAACCCCGAAGTAGTTTTTGTAAAATTTTCATAATTTTAATTATGAAAACTGTCTTTTCCATCTTTCTGAACTGAAATCTCTTAAATTTCTATTCTCTGCTTTTCTGTGTCACTCATGTTCTGAATTGACCTTATTCTGCTAAATCATCTATAGATACAACCACGATGGGCAACTAAAACAAGGTCCACCCACAATCTGATTAGATGCAAACCTGGAACACTGTGCTCTCCTGAGGTTACCCAACTATTTAGCCAGGATCTTCAATAAGGTTTCTTAACTGATTTGCAGCTCAGTAATGCAGTGAGTCTTCTAAAATCCGCAAGAAGTTTGTGTATAATAAGAACGTCACACTTAAGTACTTTACAAATCAAACACATTTCCCTCACCCCTTCCTAATTCATAAAACAAACTGAGTGTAAGTTTTGGTAATAAGACCAAGAGTTGTTTTTTTCTTAGAGTTAGGTTGATGGTTGGACTAGATGAGGTCCCTTCCAACCTAGACAATTTTACAATTCTATGACTTTAAATACTACATTCTTCTCTCAGTTGTTGTTCTCATCACTGTTTTCCCATTATGAAACTGCAATACACACGTCTCCTTTTTTCTGAATTAGCTTCTCTTTTGCTTCTATGTATCAACCAACTTCTATTTTTAACTTTCTTTAGTAAGCTTTTTCCAACTTCATCTATCCTCATCTCTTCTTATGCTAATTCTTGCTATATCTACATTGCTTAGGTCAGTTTTTCTCCTTTACCTAGTGAAACAAAAATATTTTTCCCCTATCATGCCCTGTAATAACCTATGCCAAATAACCTATTTTCTTCCCAATATATGAAGACCCTTTTATTCAGCAAAGCACCCACAGTAATAAAAAGGCACTATTTATCATCATTTCAACCTAAATAAAAGTGCGTTTTAGTATGCCATTGCCAGAAAGATTCTTAAACCTGCCCCTATCATTGCAGGTCTCTCAGTCTTCTAAAATAAAACCCTTTTATTTGCAAAATATGACACATCGGAAGCTCAATTATGTTCATAAAATAAATCATATCTTCTTTTGCTTATGAAATTATAGACATGGAAAAATATCTTTTAATATTTAATAATTATTAAATTATAATAATATTTTTTAATAATCTTCGAAACTGATATAGCACAACAGAGCTGAATGCTGCAAAAGGCATGAATAGGAAGAGAAAGAAAACTTTTATTATAGATTCATGCAAAGAGGTAAGGTGAAAGGCAAAGTTTCTCAAATTCTTCGATATGATATGCTGATGTCGCATGGCAATAATTTGCCTGAAGCAGTAACCTTAGATAAACTATTCAAAGATTCTAATCTAGATACAGTAACATGCTTAGTACATCAAGATTGCACAGTAGATGAAATACATCCATGATAAAGCACCCCTCTTCTAGGAGAAAGAGATTACTACATACTAAACCCAATATATTTGCATAGCAGGCACAGAAACTCATACTTTAAGCTCTTGATATACTCCATAAAATTTGATATTTTATAAAGTTTCCTGATTTACAGGACCATACTTCAGAAACAGTTTGCCATAGCAAATAGAACTGTGTGGTGTGTTTTGTGTCTGTTACAAGATTAATTCTGCTCCAGCGCAAGCCTGCTCTGTTACCAATGCTTTTTAAGTTACAGTTCATCCAACACAACAATATCAGAAAGTCTCCCAAGATTTCAATATGAAATACAATTAACATCTACCTTGTGTGCATGTTCTGAGTCATATATACAGAACAGGCACTTCCTTTTGCCTATCTTTCACCAACTGATTATACTGCTTCTAAGGCAATCAATGTAAGTGACTCCTCATGAGCGGCATTTCACTTGAGAACACAAACTGGGAACATAAACATTTGAATTCTTCCAGCTTTGGAAAAAAATTAAAAATATATTATCCACCATTTTTTTCCTAGCTGACTTTGTGTCACACATTACATGCATACACCTTATTTCTGAATTTTAATATAGTTGATTTGGGCTATAAAACATACCAGGTTTTCCTCAGTTCTATGGCATAACTTACAAGAAGTATATACTGTGCAAGTGTATGTCAAAAAAATAATGTTGCAAGGAAGCTCTTGCTACATTTCCAATACACTAGCCTTAGTGCACATAGAAAGGCAGCAAAGTTTAAAACACCCTCACAATGTAACGTGCCTGTCTCTGATGGAGAAATTTTGACAAAGCAATCAAGACCTAAGGAAAATAAAATACTTAATAGATCTGAGCTAATGTTTTCTAGGCAAAGTTTTGTTTGCTGTTTAACACCTATTGGTCAGTTATTAGTGCTCTCTCTTATTGGAAGAAAAAAGAAGACCATCAAAAATTAAATTCTACCTCTGTGTCAAGAAATCCAGTTGTACTCAGTGGTCTTTTTTCTTCCAGCACTACTGTAGCAGAATTTATAGCCCAATCTTTTACTAAATCTTTCTGGTTCTCGTTGATAACAGGCCTATTATAATCCTGGCTGTCATCCACTCCAAATACCTGAAAATGAAACAAACCATTACATACATTAACCCAATACCATCCTGATACAATGTTCAATGTTAATGGATGGATGGTGGCATGCTGGTAGTGAGTTTAAATAATTTTTTGTTGTATTATGCTTATCTGCTACCTGGGTGAAGTCTACAATTAAATGTAAGAAATGTCTACAGCAATTAATAAAAATAATAAAAAAAAAGCAGAAGCCTATATGAAAATTGAAGGAACTGCTAGTTGGAATGGTCAGATATGAAAAAATGACACTGATGAAAGAAGCAAAAGGTAAAGGCAAAATCATTTTAAAAAACGTTTAACAGTCCATTTCCCAACTAAGGAAAAAAACCAGAACCACCAAATTATCAGATTTTTGCTTGCCTAGTGAAAACAAGAAATACAAATGCTTACAACTGCTACTGATATGCTTATTGAACTATTTCTCTAATAAAGACAAAATTTCCATTTTTCATTTGTTAGGGACTTAGCAGATGTCAAAGTCCAGCAGGTCTCATAAACGATGTAGACACATCTCATTCAAGATGTGACTTGCTATATTTTTTCTACTACACTGTCTCCTATTGATGTTTACATTAATCTTTTCTACTTGTGAGAGTAACTTTCCTGTGACATTTTAAAATCACTGTTCAGAGAAAAATACTAGAAAAATGTTATTACCAAGGCAACTTAGTTATAAGGACTTAAGAACAGCCACATATAGCCTACCAAACGTCTCACAAATCATAGATACTAAGGAATATGAATTGCTTTCAGAACTGGCATATACTTCAAAGATATTTTAGAGAATATTTTGTATCCTGGAAATATAAAATTTATAATTTTCTGCCTAAGAACTATATTCAATACTTCTAAAGACTCGGACACAAAAAAATTACAGACTAAAAATGGAACGGCCCCACACACACATTAACACTGACTGCTCAAAAGAAACTCTTAACATAAAAAATTGTTTTGTCTTAGAAAAAGACAAAGAAAAGAAGGAAATTACCTTCATGGATGTTATCCTCCTGTACAAAATACTTAGTGCAAAAGAGAAAAAAGATATACAGAATTACTTTTTCCCAAAAGTTGTTTTGTAATTCAGTTTTGCACAGAAAAGCTAGAAGAGATCGATTAAAACTCTGAACAAGGTTAGTTTATTTAAAACGGATTCACCACTAGATGGCCACAAACCATAATGTTTTCAAGTGACCAAGAAGCAGATGAAGAAAAAAAAAAATTATGTACCCTGTTAGCCAACTCCTGCTTAGGCTCTTTTGAATGTCCAGAAAGACGTTGCCATAGCATTTTATACATTTTATAACTGAGGAAGCTCTTAAAAATGCATTGGATTTGTATTTTGCTCTCATATGAAAAGTGTGCCTTCTGCAATTCTAAAATTCAGGCAATGCTTCCTGATTTTCAGTTAATACAAAAATCATGTCTAGACACACTTATGCACCAGTTGTTTAAGAGTATTTCATAAATATGTATTTTCTTGGAAAAAACTGTGATATAACTTAAATTTTATCTTTAATGGTATGCATTTGATTTGTAGAGCAAATTTTAAAGATACAAACCAGTTATCATTGACTGCCTCCTTTCTTTGAGTATACAACTATTCTGCAGCCATTCTTTTGTTATTTAATGCAGACCTACTGATTACAGAAATTTACATGTTCTTTTAAGTTAAAAAAAATTCTGATGTCACCACATAAGCATCTAAAGGAAAATATGAATTCAACAGTTCCATTACCTAATCAGGACAACAGGACTAAATTGCTGTCTGTAAATTCCTTCATATTATCTGGTGGCACATTCATTTATCATGTCAAATTTCTTTACTTGTACCACAAACAGTAGCACTTAAGGCTTCTTTCTTCCACCCTTACTTTTTCTATTTAAGCAAATTTTGCTGTTCTTCTATTACTGAAATTACTACGAAACCAAATGTAAATAATTGCCTATTTTTCTCTGGAAAAGGTAATATGGGTAGTAGTAAGATCCAAGTGATAGATTTATCTCCTAACGCTACTCCTATTGTTCCCTCTGTACACACAGTGTGGATATCATAGGCCAGAAAAGATAAACAAAATATCTGTGGACACTATTACTTGAAAGAAAGGGAAAGTATTTTCTTCAATAAATGTATATTTTTGCACTATACATTCCTTTTATATCTAGGAGCATCAGTAGGTGCGTGTAACTGTCCTGTTGAAGTTCTACTGCTACACAACTGTAAAGCTCCTCAGCAAGAAAGAAGAGTTTCATACAGGTGTGATCTAGCCCAAAGACTAAATTTCAGAACTGTGATACTTAAGAGCCCTTTGAAAACAATGCCATTAATACATAATTAAGACCTTAAATATGAAAACTATTCAAAAGATAAAACAACTCATATGTACTTTTTGACAAAATTTAGATCACTTACACACCTGTCAAATATTTTCATAAAATGAACACTATCACAACTTCAGAATTAACCAATCCACTCAAAATTATTCACCAAATATTGAGAATCTACCCTCAACAGAAACTATCATGGAATAACATGAAGGTTTCTGATGGAAATTCTCTACCATTTAGAAAAATGCACTATGTACTTGATGGGTTGCTATTATAAGGTATGTGTGCAAACAGTGGGCTGTTGTGATTGAAGCCTGAATGGATAGACTCTTGAAGGTTTCCAGTTCTTCAGATGTTTCTGTTCTTTAAATATCTTCATGATTTCAAAGTCATTTAAGTGAAGTCTAAGAAATAACTAAACCCAAAAAAATTCCTGAAACACGCTGATGACACCCACCTCTTACCTATTTATAAGAAAAATGACTGAAGTTTTGTTTTGTGAAGCTTGCGTTTGCTGGAAACATATAAGCTGTAAACAGAAGCAACTACGATCTGTTTTGATTAATTGTGGTTTGGGGAAGAAAAACGTGAATCCAGATTCCGAGACTCAGGTTTGGACACAGTGAGATGTTTGATAAATGAGAAGAATGTCTTTTTTAATTTTTTGGAGTTACAGAAATGCCTTCTGTATTGAACACACTCTATGCATAGACTTTCATAATCAGCTCAAATCTCACATATCCACACAGCTGTCAATGCAAAAAAAGACGCTTCATAAGCCTTTTACAGTTTTTTTTATATCACTGTAAACAACAAGGACTGTCACAAAATCACAAGCTAGGGGGATGGGAAGTAGTATGTTTATTTTTTAACTTAGGTAGATATATGCACCAAAGAAGAAAATAATTCATAGGATTCTTTAAAGAAAAACAAAACAAAACAAACCCCAAAACAGATATTAATGATGATATTTAAAGAGATGACATTTTTAAAAAACAAATACCAGAGAAAGGTATTTCCAAGCTAACAGCTTCCTAAAAAAAACCCAAACAAACAAACAAACAAACAAACAAAAAAAAAAACCACCAAAAAAAACTTCTGGAAAGTTAGTGTTTTCTGCCCTGTGCTCTCCTATTGTTTATTTTTACAAAACTGTATTTTAGCAGAAAGAGTGTATTATTTCATCCTAACTTTTTCAAGTTTCATAAAGTTGCAAAAGAAAAAACAGGCTAATAACAGAAATCTGACTGATGGGGCATACAGCCATCTACACTATTACATGATGTAGATTACATTATAGCCACACAGCTATAATGGTGGAACTGTCAGCTGTCAGAAATGTCATATAAAATGTAGTGGTGGTACCTAAGAATAAATACTTTCTTGTTAAGAAGCATGACACAGTTTCCATTGCAAATCAGGACATTCTGAATGGCAAGGGAATGACCACTACATTGCTGTAGAAAATCAAGCCCCATTTATGAAATGCAATCAACATAATTCTGTTTAACCAGCAATCCAGATGACCCCTTAAGCAAATGCATTAACACGTGACAAACAAGACTGCATCCAGTTTTAGTCTCCCCAACTCCTGAGACATTGTTTAACTGGAGAGAGCTCAGCAGGGGCACCTAATAGCAGGCTGAAATACAGCAAGTCCCATGCATGATGCTGTTACTTGCCGGAACATAAACACCCTGAAAAGGAGAGAGGCAAAGTACAAAATAACCAATGGCAAAACAACTGCACCTTGATGTAGATACTAATCAATTCCATCACTTCATCTCCCCCGTTTTTTCCAATTTTTTTCACTGAGAATATAACTTTATCTAAATAAACAATTTTAAAAATTCTTTATCCAATAACAAACAAGAATTACCAAAATGTAAGTAACAATATAAGCAAGATGTAATCTTTGCAAGAAGTACTGTTGTATTTTTGGAGACAGCATAAGCTATGGGATGAAGCCTGAGCACATGCCTTGTTCCATTCCACAAGGTCTAATTTTGTAGAAAGCAGAGGAATCTGTTTTGGCAGGCCATACACATTTCTCTGTGAAAACTGTTCATGACTCAGTGCACACCTGCTTGTTACAATAGCTGAAACACAGCTTTAACACAAACTAGCTTTAGTGACTGGAAATTGGCCTTGTTCATTCTCCACTTCCCCCTTCCCTGCCCCCAACACATGAATTAATACCTTTCATACGACACATGAAGTATATTAGAGGTTCGTATAATTACTTCAGTGATCAAAAGCAGTGATTCTTTAAAACCACAGAAACGGCTTTTCTGTACTGATATATGTGAGACCTTCTAGAAATTGAAATAAAACTGGTCAGAAAAATTAATGGTGACAAGAAACATTTTTATGAATCAAAAGAAAGAAAATGGGCTAGCTAAAAAACCCAACAAAATGCTACTAGATGTTTTCCATATGTGCTATTTATAAACTTTAAAGTTCTTGAGTAAGAAAAAACTGCTTCCAGCTGTATCTCATTCACATGCTTTTCAGAATTCCTAATGTTGAGATTTTGTACTTACTTCTATTTAAGGCCAGGACATTAATTTTAAACAATTTCATGGTTTTTGAAGATCACACTGCAGTTCTACAATATTACAATTACTTGGTACTTAATGTCCACAGATATAATTCCTCATCTAAATCATTACTGAAGATATTGATATCAATGGAAAACAAGGTCTTATTTGAGACTTCCACTCAGTTTCATAGCAAATTATGCATATTAGAACAGAGATTTTATTGCTCTGTACACACACCTACTACACAAAGCATTAGAAAGCAGTTTGAAGAGCACTAACACAAATTAAGAGCATGAATTTTACTCAAAATACAAATTTGAAGAATTCTATCTAGTTTTAAAATTTACTGTGGTCTTAATGGATATGCAGTAATTACTAATTATTAATAAGATTAACAGAAAACCAACAAATAAATAATAAGGATTCTACTTGTGCTGCCCACAAGTGATATATTTTGTAAACTAAAAGTACTTGAATAATTCCCTTTCTGTTCTTTCAGATCCTAGCAACAGTTAAAGCCACAATCTGGAGATGTATTTGAAAAAGATGATGATTTAAATGCTAAGAATTTCAGTGCACACAATGTGTATACAAGGAGCAGAACAAAACCCAAAGACAAAAAGTATATAAAAGGGAATTCAAAGATGAACAGTTAAAAAAGCAAACTAAACCAAAGTGGAGCAAAGATAAAGGACAAGGGGCTGTACTATACAGTGTATTAAAGACAGGACCATGGCAAAATAAAACATGGAGAAAGTGATTAAATTTGAAATAAAGTATTCACCACTGTAAAGTGCTGGGAATGTAAGTTATAATAGCAATTATGTTTCATAACTTTTTAAGGGAAAGGAAGATGAGTAGTATATTTGATTTTCAGGGAAGTCAAATAAAAGTACATTTCAGAAACAGAGCTGTGAACTGATACAGTCAGATCAGCAAGAAAGGAAAATTAAAAGGGGGAAAGAAAGAGAGAAGAGAGGAAGAGACATGAATATGGAAACACAAGCAGGATTTGGATACAGTGTGGATATACTAAGCAAGAAGAAGAAAGTGTAAATAAGCCACACTCAGAGGATGCTTGATTGACGGGAAGAAAGGATTCTAGACAGCAGGGAAATGGAAGAAGCTTCAGATCGTACTCGCAGAACATGTTGGCAATGCTGCACTTAGTGTTCAGACTGAGCTCCTCATGATTCTTCCAAAGAAGATAGTCCAAGCATTCATAATATACAGTAAATTGGTTGCTAATAGTCGAAGTTACTGATCAGATAAAAAAGACAAAAGGCAAACATTTTCTTCCCACCTTTGATGTGGGATGAGCCAGAGTACAATGCTTAAGCTCACTTTGTATTTAGCTACTGCATGAACTGTGTTTAACCAAGTTCCTTCTGAAAAGTCTCATTTTACTATTATTTGCTGCTTCTTGGCAGCTATCCTAGCCACCACAGGCAAACAGACTGGGTTCTGTGCAGGACTTATCTCATGAATGGCCATGGTTTTTCACAGAAGCTGTTTATGTAATTTTAACTATATAATGAAGATTTAGAATCAGATGCAAGACAGTTTAGTATAAAAAATAGCTACATAAGCAACTGAAAAGGATCAATGTGCCAAGTCTAATAACTTCCTGTTACCAGATGCCAGTTACATATTTACATACATACATATTTTGTACCTCTTTGTTATAATGAAGAATTCATTTTCTATAGAATTCCAAATTCAAAAGGAAACAATAATTTTAGACACTGTAAAACTCCTCTCCCCCCAGGAGAAAAAATATTACTAACATCCGCAAAACTCGTGATGAAATGCTCAGATGATCTGCCAGGCTTTAACTCTTCCACTGCTTTTTCAGCACTGTATTCATAAAATATGGTCATTCTGCAACCAAGACTCTCCGTGGGACTAAATTGAATTATTTATGTAAGAAATTTCTAAAGCAATGCTAAAAGCAATTAAACGCAGAGGGTATGTCAAGACAGATGATCTGAAAGTAATTTTTTGACAACAGATAGATCTGTCTCGGTTCCTCAGTCATTGAAAGATGCTGAGATATTTTTTTTCGCTTAACTTACTCCCTATCCATTGATACTTTTCAGGTGGTTTGTAACTCATAATACGGTAAAAATTTACCAAGAGAAATTCCATAATGTCTATTTTGACTCCATAATAACAGGAATTAGAATAACATGGGTGTTAAGTATTACAGTGAAAACATTTCCCCCTACCTGCTCCACTTGCACTTATAAGTTTTTGGATTAACAGTTTTAGTAAAAGAGTTCAGAAACCTTGCAGATCTTAAAAAAAAAGGTTTTGATTCGGTATATGGCTCTGTGTTTTAAAATCAATCCCTGCAGTGCATTGTACACTGTCTACAAATGACAGAAAACATCTTCTCACCAAACTAGACTGATATATATAAATATAAAAATGTAATAAAATACCTACTTATGATTTTCTCACTCTGCTTTTCAAAATATTTAGCATAACATTAATCTTAAACTTTTCAGTCCACAGTTACTACTCTTAACACAATATTCCATGCTATCTGCAAGATTATTGATAAAACTTCAGTTTGCAACAGAAAAGACAAAATCTAATAAACAAGATTTATGAGTACTTAATCATTCGAAAGTAGAAGTACACAGTCCTTGAAGAACACATTACCCAGTAACATAATGTGGTATGAACACACTTAACCTCAGTACAAAGAGAGAGAGGCGATTCCATTTTATTATAATCATCTTTCAGAATAGATTCCTNCCTTATCCTCAAAAAAAAAAAAAAAAAAAAAAAAAAAAAAAAAAAAAAAAGAGTCAAAGCACACTGCAATATAAGTATCCTCTCAAACAGTAAAATGTAGAAAATCAAAAAGGAAAACCTGGTGTCTATATAAACAGAGCTTTCCCTCCAAAATTAATATTTATTCTAAATTTTTAAAGAATCTCTCTCGTGTCAATAGAATAATATTTTAGGCACACTCTTTGCACAATTATAATAAAGTAAATTTAAATATTATAGGATGTACACTAAAAACAAGGTCATTACTAGCTATGTAAACAAAGACTTTAAAAGGGAATTGTTTTCCGATTTAAAATAAATTGAAACATGGTCTAAAATATGAACTTTGTATTGAAAACAAAATTATTAGATTGTTACAATTATTCTTTTTGAAGATGGAAGAAGGCTGGAATAAGGTTTGGGTTTGTTATTACTTTTTTGAAGTTTTACTTCTGGTTTGGAATCACAATGTTGAATTTGAGATCTAAAATCACCTTGCTCATGAAAAAAAAATAATCTATTATTTATAGGGAAATTTAAAGGAATATAACATAACTGAAGAAAACAAATTTGGCACCATCTAAAATGTTTCCCTATAAGTATGAGCTGCAATAGCATTCTAGATTCCATGGTCAGCTAAGATGATGGAAACTGAAACATATATAGCCTCTATTCTGTTATTTCCCTTCCCACAGATGCACAGAAGAGTTTAACACTGCTATAGTAAGTTCTAGAAAGTATTTCCATTCACAAATATCCTGAAATGAAACTGGTGGAAGAAGAAAGCAACAAAAAAATCTTACACTAAACAAACAAAAAAGGACATCCCTCAAGAAAACCCCTGAGGGGCATGCATTGAGTTGCTTTTTATTTATTGCAGTAGCCTCAAATTATTTAATATTCCAAACACATCCAGAGTTACTTGCACATTCATTTATTAAAATTTAATTTGCTTTATTAAAAAAAGGAAACTCATTAGTCTGATAATTTGCAGTCTTTTTATATCAACAAAAAGGAAGATGAACTGCAGAAACATAATTTTGAATTCTTTGATCCACTGACAGACTTACCTTTCCCAAAGCTAAGGAAGAGTTTTTAACCTGATAATGATGATGACAGAGATCAACTTCCTCCTAACAGAACAAATTTAGTTATTTTAAAAATGTAAAACAGAAAATTTATAACTCAGTGCAAAGTATAGACTAATTGCTAAGTGTTAACAGAAGAAAGCACTGAGCCTATTTAAAGGGCAGAACAAATTCTCTGACACTGCTGCACTTACTTGCATATTTAATGTGTTTAAATTAACACTGAAAATATGTTCTAAATCAAATCAAAATCCTAAATTTGTTTTATTTTGTACTTATCTGTCAGCTGCATCAATACGAGTGTTTCTCTACTAGAAAGAATTGTGGCTTTCTGAAGCTATTTGAGTAGAGAATATTGTATGGCTGGTATGTTCAAGATGGTCTTTGGAGTAAGAGCAGCTTTTCTTCTTGTACATTGATGAAATCACTCTCAATGGCAATTTTCAAGAGAGCTCTACAAGTATAAAAAGCAAGCCAGCATCTATTATCCTATCATAACTTTCTTTCACCTTACTAATGCATTTATTTTCAAAACCTGACTGCCTACTAACCAATTCACATTTCCCTACAAATTTAAGTTACATTTTAATACCTGGATGTAGAAATATCATTGGCTGATGAAAGGACTTTTAGGAAGCAAGGTTTATTGCTATTTTACAAGTGTTCTCTAGTTATAAAGAATATTAAGACACAATCACACACTCATAGTATAGAGAAGTAAAAAGATCACAGCTGTTTGTTAGGAATTGCACCACTCTTGCTTTGTATTTTGTGAAATAAAGGTAGCAGAGGACCATATGGAAACCCATGATAAAATAAAAATGCAAGTAAACTTAGTGACAGAGGAGGGAAGCACAAATCACATTACCATACCGTTACTGGCAGCATTCACTCTACCTCTGTATTTATCAAAAAACCGCTGAAAAAATGTGTTTTGGACAAAATTTCAGTAATACAAAATGGAGTTTGTGCACATGGGTTTGTGTTACTTGTGAAAAGCATAGTTGGATCAGAAGCACAGAAATATTGTGGAGACAGCATTTTTACCAACTCATTGACTAATGAGAGAAGACAGTTACAGAGGGTAACAGCTGAAGACTGCAACTGTTTGCAGATTCTAACCACTGCCTCTACAATGGGAGATCTTTCCATTCAGAAATATCATGAAATGAAATTGGCCTAAGCAAAAACAAAACAAAAAACCCCTAAGCCATATCCAATTTCCTTCTATGATAATTTCATGTTTTGATGTTTGTCCTTAAAATGTAAATCTGTCTCATTTTTTAAAACAGAAAAAACCTATGAAATCTTATGATGACTGCTTCTGTCTCTGCCTAGAAAGTAGCTAGAGATTTCTCCCTATCTCTAGAAAATTTGAAGTTGTTGTTTATTTTTCTACTTCTTTTATTTTAAAATATTTTTAAAATTTATTCTCCAAGATGTTTGTTTTGTTCTAAAATACATGATTAGAATCGGTGTGTTTTTACTTTCTTTGTAAGTTCATTTGTGTAAACTTTACTTGTTCTGACAATACCTTAAAGCTTTATGAATATAATTCAAATAACAACAAAGAAATAATTACTAGTATTCCTGAAATGTTATTTTTTCACCCTAAAATAAAACACATCTTTTTAAACCTTGCAAATTTGCAAACAATTTAACAAATTTCTCTTTTCTGACTCAGTTCAGTCTCTGTGGGCATTTATATAAGCAGATTTTATTCCAGATCTTGGTATCTTATCTGATTTCAATTTCAGCAAATAATCTACATGTTCAAAGTTGTATAAGACACCAGTCTCAATGTTTTTGGAATCTTTCATTTCAGGTAAGTGACAAACAGTCACTCCGAGACAGTCATTACTGCAGATACACGATTACAGCTCCTTCTCAGGGAAAAGTATCTCACACTGAAAAGCTTTTCTTTGATACTTAGAGTATGTTTTCCTCTTTCCTTCTGAATATTTTTATCTTTCTTGCATCCTCTTTTTCAAATCCAGGCTTTAATACATCAAAGAAAAAAGGAATATATTGTTTGGTATTCTACTCCTTTCTCCGCTATAGGCACAATACTTTTTTCTTAAAGACTGAAAGAGTAGCCGACGAAAAAATGGATACCTGTCAATTAAATCAAATTAAGATATTTAATAAGCAGGAAAGCATTCTTTTCAGATTTTTAAAATACTTTCACATAAACGTGTCCTTCAGTTTATTCACCAGAAACTTTAGTAAAAGGATATATTAAGAAAAAATGGTATATTTTTTTCCTTCAAATGTACCATTTTTTCTTAATATATCCTGTCAATTATAGTAAGGTCTTTCCTTTTCCTGCCTCTTTTTAAAATTATATTTTAAATATAAATACGTTTTACATCTTTTTCTGAGAATTTTAACTTCAATTTCCTCCATATCTCTCTTGGATTCTTAAATCAGAGAAGCATTATTAACCATGCTTTGATTTTGACCAGTTAATGCCACTCTTGCATTTGTGCCTCGCTTTTATGTTTCTTTCCAGAAAAAAGAGTAGACTCTGCCTACTGCAGAGTAAGGCTAAAGCTAAGGTTTCCCAAGTGAGTGAGTCACAGTGAAAGTAATCCTTGGATATTTTGGTTACTGTCACCCTTTCTTGCAGTAAAAGAGAAAAAATACCCAGAAGTATTTTATTCCATAGGGAATTCTTCAGGTAAACCAGATTTTCTTGACTGGTTGTTTTTCCGCATTTCATAAAAATAGTATGATACTTCTTTCATATTACCAGTCTAGTAAGAACTGTGCAGAACTCTTTGAACTGGGTGTAAAATATACTGTTCATAATGCTTCAGCACAGATACTAAGTGAAAAGACACAGAAGACCTCAAAATAAAAACATCTCTGCTTTACTTCCTAATTAATCTTTAATTGCTAGTGGTGACTAGCAGTAGTTTAGCAGTGAGGGGTATTACTTTACTACCATTCCTAATGCTTACATTCACTACCTGTCCCTGAATCTCTCCTGTAAAAGGAGAGAATTGTTTCAAACAAAAACTGACTGTGGATATCTTGAACAGATATAAAAGACCACAAATAATTTGAAATCTTATTAAACATTAGACAGTATTAACATTATTATAAAGTACATGTATTGCATATTTCCAAAGGTTATTATTTTTTCTGGTTTCTAAATAAAACTTATTGTACAACTATACTTAGCAAAAACAGGACATATATTTTCTGGTGCAATTTAATTGAATGTTTATAATGTAAGAATTAAATGTAGATATTTGTAGCCACTACGTCAAAGCAATTACATTCTTTAATATTCACTTGCTTCATTTGGAATGGTTTTAGTTTTCAGAAATTCTTTGAATACTGACTCAAAGACATCAAGCGTCGTCTTTTCAGAATCCATAGGAGGTAAAATCATCATCTTTATGATTTTATTTAAGGTGATTTTCTTTATTGTATCCCACCTCCCAAATGCTCCATAACTACCTTTTATAACATAAAGCTATCTCTAATAAAATTTGCCATTTCCTATGTCATTTTTTTTCTACAAAATCAAACCCATGAATCTAGCTTATCTTTCAAAAAATATTTTTCAATGCTTAGCCAAAATTCATTCTAAATGTATTAATGTATTTGTTCAGCTCTGAAAAAGTTTTAGACAAACAAAATCAACCTTTAGATGATTCTATAACAAGCAAGCAATTAATTTCCTGTTAAATTGACAAAAAAAATGCCCAGATTTGGATGCCAGCACTCTACCACAATGGATTGTTTAAGAAAACACAACAGTAACTGAAACAAAATCCTCTTCAAAACTCAGTTAAGCCAAATGATTAAATGTAGCTTCACCAACGCATATTTTCCTGTTGAATCCAATCAAAGAGTTGCAGTTATTTAACTGTAATTACAATTTGTATTGTCATGTATATTGTTACAAAGAAGCAAAAGATACTTGGTCAGCATTAGATTCCTAAGCCTGATGAAGCATATACCTATATTCAAACTAGGAAAATGACATTGCAATCATGTAAACATTTTTGGAAAATGAAAACATCCTTATACTTACAGTTTAGAATGGATACTGAAATTGAAGTTATTGTTATTGAATATATATTGATTTTCAAGTACAGAAAACATTCACATTCTATTTCTACAGGACAATTAGGATGGCATCAATTTATATACTAAAAATTACACAGATTTTAAGAAGAGGTGACTAGTTCCACAGGGACGTAATAAATTCAAATCTAACAGCTCTCATAAAAAATACCAGTTAATTGAATTTTGCTGCCTAGTATTCTTAGAGTACGTAAAATCTTTTGAAAACACATTAAAACTACCAAACTAAAAGAAAAGCAGTATCAAAAAGGGATATTTTTTAACCAAATGCCTGCTGCTGCTTTTATGACATTCCATGTTTTATCAATATAGGTTGGCTTAACAACTTGTATTACTGCATTTGTAGAACTGAAGTGGCAGGCTGTTGCCCACACATCACATACCACTTTAACATCAGTATACATTTTAGGTTTCTCACCTTGTCAATCATTTTACGGGCTTCCATTTCTTCAGAATTAGGATTTTCCAACTCAATAGTGTAAGTACCTTTGTCACTCTGGTCATCCTCATTGTCCTTTTCAGTAGCAGCAGAAATATGTTGGCTTTTCAATTTTTTGTCCATTTCCTGGTTCTGACCAGGCCTATGGCCAAGGCTTCCTGAACTCCTTAACAATGCAGCTTGTAAGACAGGTAATGAAGCAGAGGGCTCTTCTGATTTTTGTTTTAGAAGTTTTGCGTGTACACCATGCACTGCTTTGTGATGCAATGAACCGGTTTGCACAGACGATGGGACTGCTTTCTCTCCTGATGTAGGTTTCACTCTTTCAGCTCGCGCATGAGGTGTTGGTGATGGAGATTCTGAGCACATAGCTCCTACATTCTGAGAAAAAGAGTAAGATCGTCTCTTTCGAGGATGGTCTTCATCAAAAAACTCAATCATAAAAGCAGTCTGACTCAAACCAGTTTGCTCTTGCTGCTTTTCTGTGGAATGGACTTTCTGGTGTGATTTTTTCAGCTCTGTATGATGATGCCTGAAGTGTTCTTCAAGTGCGGCCCGCTTACTGTAATGCCGGTGTGCACCAGCATTTTCTGAATCACTTTGTGTGCCATCATCATGCTTATTCCCTACAAGCAAAGCAAAAGACCATATAGCACAATGAAACAAACAAAAGAAAGCCCAAATCCCCACCCAACACACTCAAAAAAAATCAGCAAACTAATAAAGAATTTCAAAATGGTTTTGTTTAGCCTCCAACAGCTTTTAGTACATAGCTCTGCAAATTTTGTACAGCTCCTGATAATGCATTCAACTTGCTATGAGTTAAACAATGAATTACTCATCACCAATATTCTCATCTGTGAATACTTATCAGTGACTTACAAAAGCCAGTATTTTACCAGCTGTACTATAGTATGATTTCCAATTATATTAATTTTGATATGCAGCCAGTTGATTATAAACGACTACTGAAACATTATAGTCAAGGTTAAGAGGGAAAAAAAAAACCCTGTAAAATAGTCCTTCTGGTAGCTGAAAATACCCATTTGAGAGCCAGAGTTCATATTGTTGGACTCCTCATACATTTAAAACAGTTCATTATGAGAAATGTCTACTGAAAATTGGAGTGAATTCTTTATTAGTCTTTCCAAGAAATACAATAAGGTTTTCCATCATTCAATCCCCTCAGCATCTGATATATGCACATAAAACGATTGTTATTAATTCCACAAACTTTGATATCTATGAATAAGTATCAACTACTTAATAAACTGTATATATACATATTAATATACTTAGTAATCATACCTGAAAATGCATGGAAGACTGGATGCTCATATACACTAAGTCACATTTAATGCAGGGCAACTTCATGTACTATGAAAGTGTTTACACTTTTGAGTTTTAGCTCAGTTCCTGGGAAGGAACAGTTTTACCTTTTTAGAACTCTTTTGCATCAAGTCTTACTTTGTGTACATAGAAAGTGTAACTTTTTTTTTTTTTAAAGATCTTAAAGTTGTTTAAAGTTTAGGATATGCAACTACTCTTCAGTTAAACAGTAATCACACACTGGGAAACAGCAATCACATATTGGGAAATCATCAAATGAACAGCAGCAAATACACAGCTGGAATCCTAACTTGCATTCCTGTTTGATACTTACTGACAGTGCCTAACAAAACAACGTGATGGTTCATATACTTCTAAATAATAACAGTAAAAATCAACTTTACAGTGACAGTCATATAACTTAATTTTAGCAGTGTAACCAGTACAGCATATTAAAAACATAAGAAAAAGCTGAAGATGTTTTTTTTTAAATCAAGCTTTCGAAGTGGCTAGGTATATTCTCTACCTTTACAATTTTAAAAACTAAAGTAATAAGTGAGAATACAAACAAATCACAGAAGCCTACAAAATTCAGATATTTATTATAACCACGTGCACCCCATAATTTGCACCTCTCTCACATGAAAATTTATCAAACTTTGAGCGGTTTCTGCTAGGAAAAGGATACAGCCTTGTAAACAAAGCCCTTCCCATTTATCAATGAGACATGGCGAATATTTTAAAGAATGTTTGTGAATGTGATATAGTACCATGAAAACCAAAGAAGGCTCTGTGATATACTCTAGACAAAACATTATGCTATTATCTTAATGCTAGCACACTGACATAATAATGTTTTCTAAATATTTTTTTTTTTGCTTAATTTGGAAATTTGGACTTAAAAGCAGACTTTTGATCAGCAAGACAGCACATTGTACACATCCCAGTTAGTTCAGGAGCTAGACATGCTAACGTTGCAGAATCAAGAAAAATTGCAGGCTTAACCTGCTGAAATTAAGAACAGGAAAAAAGAGAGACTTGAAAAAGTTCTTCAGTTTTCATTTTGAAAGTTTGAATGTCACCAGAATCTTCATTTGAACTACTTTCTTCTCTATTCTGCTAAGTGGCATCCAAAAGAAAATATACTTTTCCCACTTAGCATTTGATTTAATTTTATTTGAAATGTCACTGTCTGCAGTAAATGAACGTGTATAATCACCTGGAATGCCATTCAACAGCAGCATTCTTATAAATGCAACATTCTGCAAGCTTAGTATAAAAATTGAAGCTATTGAAGTCTATTTCAGATTCCTGACTCATATTTGACTCCATCATGCATGATCGATTTAAGCAGAGTAACTATATGATATATTCTTTGCCATAAATTACTTTCTTAGAGCACATGAATATTCACAGAACATATGTTATTGGAAGAGCTGCTAAAAGCATAAGTTGAACTTCAGAGCTTTGAGTCTAAAAAGCAATTCAGCTTTTTAAAGTAACACATGGGAAAAACTGAAATATATAAAGTTTAACTAAGGTTTGGGTTTTTTCCTTTTCCATTTCAAGATCAATGTTTTAAATACCTGGTGTTTTCAGCTGTACTATAATATCTCCAATTAGTACACTAAGTAAGATGATTTAGACTTTGGTTTTCTATTCTCTTTTTAAGACTTAAAACTGCAATGAAATTTCCCAACACAGATCCTTGCACGCATGTGGAGTATCTGTGACTTCAGCTCAACTCCGCAGGGGCTCAGGGATCCAGCTCACTGGATGCTGGTGAGGAATTGCTGCTTTCAAAAATAAGCACAGCTGGAATTATTCACTTTACCTTTCAGTCTCTTCAAGTACACTGGAACATCACTCTTAATACTTTTGGAATCCTCCTCTGTTGGTTCCCATATCATTCTAGGAGGATTGTTCTGTGCTAGCCAATCTGCTACTTTGCTCTCTGCAGCCATCATCACTGTTTGAAGCCCAGGCAGGTCCTGACCACTGGAGGAAGAAGACTTTTTTGACTTGTGACGCTGTTCCGATGTGAATTTTGTCACGTGATCTTTGATCGTTACTTTTCCTGGAGTGTTGTCATCAAATTCAATGGTAAAGGATGCATGCCCTGCACCTGCTGCATGGGAGCTTTGGGTGTCTTTTGTTGGAATTTCATGAATAGTGCTCTCTGCTACCTGTGAAGGTTGTTGGAATTCTTTTGTAGGGATTTCAAAATAACTTGGTTCCCTACAGAAAGGATAGAGTTCTTCACTTGCAGCTGCAGATTGCTCCTCAGCTTGCTTGGCATCTGTGCTGCATCCTATTAAAAAAAATAAAAAATAGATTTCACAATACTTGGGAACTTCAGCTTCTTCAAGAAGTTTCCAAACTCCTGTAAAGGCCATTTGAGTAATTTCTAGAATAATCAGTAGGACTGCAGAGAAGACTGAGTAATGTAGTTCTGGAAAAATACTTCCAGAATTACATATAAGAAGTATTGCTAAAAAGATAGCATGAGGTTTGGCTGTACGGGCTGTAAAGCGGCAAAAATCTCACTCAGAATTTGTCAAAGGAAATTCTGCATTCCAAAAATTTTTAGATGATGTAAAGGTCAGATGAGTTATTAGCACACAGAAAACAGGGAAATCACATTAGGGAAATAGTTGAGATGATCTTTATTTCAATTCCAACCTACCGGAAAAACATAAAATCAAGGTGCTCCGAAAACAAGTGCTAGTGACCTGGCTTTCTGACTCCTGCAGTGAATAGCTAGTATAATTTCATTTGGTAATTTTCTTAGGAAAAACAATTTACACATTAACGCAAGATAAACATTAATTCTGGCTTGAAAAGTTTAACAGCGATAAGCATTGGAATGTGTCTTGGAATTCAAACACTTTATGTTTCTACAGAAGATAAAAGCAAAGAATCGAGCTAAATCCTGCTGTCACCTGCTCTTATTTTACTTGTTTCCATAATTTGCAGATGAACAGAAAAAGCAACAATAGCTGGAAGCATGCAGAATGTTACCAAACCATGCTCTAACTTGGAAAAGAAAGCAGAATGTGGAAAAAGCATAGGGTAATAGCTGAAAGTCCCACTGCATAGCCCGAACGAAGGCCAAAGCTTCTTGTGGCTGCTAGCAAAGCTACCAATGTACCTTTAAGAAAACAAACCTGGTTGCATTTCATGAACTAGTAAGTGAGCCAAAATATCTGGTGTAGAGATGTGCTATAAGCAACAGACGCTTGAGATGTCAGCAGTGATGGCAAACTACATTCCAGCAAAGGAATTCTGAGTAATTCCTACATGATTTATCATGAACCACATTAAAATGTTTAAGAAATCATTTTAGATTGCTAAGTAAAGAAATAAGAATGCAATTAAAAGATTTCTGGTACCAAAAGTAGCCACACCATATCAACTGCGAGTTAACGTTTGTGCATGAAACTATTATGTAATAAGGTAGCAACAGAAACACTTTTACTGGAGCCAGGAGTTTAAGGGGTAAAGGATGCAGAATGGCATAATGAGCCTATGCCGTTCTTCACAAACACGTGCTTCTTCTGAAGATTTAGGAAAAGGTTAAAGAATAAAATAGGACACTAATCTGATCCAGAGAAATTGAACTAATTAAGGGACAGCATAATAGCTGGAAAAGTTAAAACAAGAATGATATATATTATGGAGTGATAACAAAATTAGTACACATTCTTTATTATTGCCATGCTTGGATACCAACTGGACAAAATAACTCTGATGCAGGTAATGGAACTGTTTTAACAATCTTATCTAAAAGTAGCTGATACAAACACTAAAGATGTTCAGAATTCAGACAGTTCTTTACATTGTGCTGTTCCATTCCAAAAGTACCCTAACTAATGCTTTTCACTGGACTGTCAGCTACCTCATCTCTGTGGGGTAGTTTCCAGGCACTAAACCAGCAACTCACTGGGCAACAGAATGCCTTTTTAGTCTCCTTCCTGAAAACACTTATGCCAATAATATAGACTTATCTATTTTACTGATCCAAAGCTGGTTAGAGAAAGCTTTTATTATTAGACAAAAAAATGTACAGAAATAAACAAAAATCACACTTTGCAGCCACTAGATTTTAGGTAAACTACTATCACTCTTTGCTTCATCTAACTATTAACAAGCTGGAATGGATCAGGCTCTAGCAGGATCAAATCTATCAAATTCATCAGATGCCTGGTAGGCTTAGGATGAATGGATCTTCAAGTAACACCAGCTTGTCAGCATAGATGGACAACTTCATAAAAAAATGTTCCTTGTGAAACTTGCCTGCACCGAATTTAACATTTGAAATCAGCTGTTTTAATCTACGATACACACAGTATTTGATTCTAATAGTTTTGATTAAACAGATACTATAATATCATTTGAATCTAAATTATGATAGTTTAAGCAAAATAAGTGACAAACTGAACTACAACTACATTGTAAATTTTGCTAAACTAGAAAATACTTAGAAATGACATAATGAAAAATACGAAAAAAATAGCACTAGTTAATTACTTAAAAGTCCTATTTTCAGTCTGAAGTACTTGCATTTTTAGAAGACTTAAATACATTAGAATTGATTAGAATAAGGAATTAAAAACAATGAGGAAACAAAAAAATTAATATTGGTTCTGATCTGAACCAGTCTTTGGAATTTTTCACCCAAATTCTAAATGCAAGTCCTTAGAGCTTTCTAAATATTACAAAGAGTCATCTATAAAATAGCCTTACCTTTGAAATCCTATTATAAAAAGTCATCTGCCAAGATGAAGAAAATTACGTATCAGACTAAACACAGGTAGCTTTAAGAGAAAACCCTCAAGCAAATACAGAACATAGCATTCATCACCAGCTCTATTGTTTTTAAACAGAGCAAGCACAGCATCTGTACAGCAAAAAAGACAAATGTGTGGAATGGAAAGTGTGTTTTCAGAAAACGGGGGGATGGACATGTGAACTGTTACCTCTTCAGGAACTGAAGAGACTTCTTAATTGGCAAGGGTGAAAGGGAAGGGGCAGAAAAAGAAAGAGGATATCTGTAAAGAAGGTGCTCTTGTTCTACAAAGGTCTAGAGCTACAAAAAGGCAACTGCGCAATTTTTCCTGCAAGGTAAGCAAGAAAGAAATACTTGTAGCTGCCACACAGCTGTAGAGAGACTATGAATGAAATGATGAGTCTATGAGAGTCTAAGGGGGAAACCATGTAATATTTAGGAAATCACAGGCTTAACAAAATGGAGATTCTTTACTAGAATAATCTCAGAAACGATCAACTTGTGTCATTAGCAGAACTGATGACACTTTTTAGAAATTCTTGGGGTTTTTTTAAGTTTTCTTTCTTGATTTGTCATGCACAGAAATAGTCAGAATCTTAAAAGTTTGCCTGCCAACCCGAACAAGATATGCCATAGGTGTTCTGTGCGATTCAACATGATCTATCAGAAATCACCTGTGTATATAAGTATGTTATCTGCAAAGATAGGATGAAAACTCAGAAAATATTCTGCAGTTTTCAGATTTTTTAGACACATTCTTTTTACCTGCCTTAAAAATACAATTTTATACATACAACTTGTAAAAGAAAACAATCTGGAATTTACAAAGCACTTGAAAAAATGCCTGGAAGCTTGGAGCAAAATATTTATTTGCAGAGGGTATAAGAAGCAGCAAAAACATCTTATTTCCACAATACTCCATAATATTTTTTCTGTATTAGATTTATGTTTGGTACTGTTCAATGGTAAATTTAATGAAAAGAAACTGAAGTTAGCACTTTGAAACACTTAATATAATTTCTTTTTTTTCCTTTATACTTCTCTTCTTATTATTACTTGTTATTTCCCAATTAGCTTTTAAGTTCTTCTATTGCTTTATAACTGAAGCATAGTTTTCATTTGTCATTTAAAGACAAGACTGCAAAAATACATGTAATGATTCACCTAATATTAAATAGGAGGGGTTTTGTCTTTTAATGTCATAATCTGTTTTATGAAATAATATGAAAATTGCTCTTTCTAAATGAAAATAAAAAATAGTATTATATATAACCCCCCACCTGTCATAATAAATTATTTAACTACTAGCTATGAAGGAGCTAAAGTGAAAAAAGTGCAAAAGTAATCTTACTTAAATACATTACTGTAATGGCTCTAACGTTCTGTAAGCTCCCCATGACATACCCGTGCACATTTGTTGCTGCAGCTTTACAAAGCAAGTCTTACATATGCAGAACTTTCATGTATTCCAGGCCAAAACTCAGCAAAATTCTAGAACAAACTTCTAGGAACTTTAATGCTAATATATTAATTAAACGTGTGTGCAATCTTTTACGCATATGGTTTACTCTTGTACTTTTAAAATAACAGTCAACCATCTTCACCTTAAATGACACCGTTCCTTAAATATAAGGAGCATTTAATCTCATATATTGTTATGCAAGGCTGGAATTAAAAAAATACTTCATGTCAAATGGAAAAAAAAATCACTTCAGATTCTTTAAGCCTATTTAAAAATTGACTTCTATCTTTCCTTAGATTTCTAGTAAGGCATTAATGATATACAATTCTAATACTACTGAAATCATCAGCGAATGCAATTTATGCTTTTTCAGGAAGTGAGAGTGTAGCACATGGAATAATAATTATGCAAGCAGTAAACTTGCCAATAACATTTAAGTTTAACTGCTGCAACACTGATAAAGTCACACTATAGTTATATATATGCAACTGTTCATTTTAATGTAGACTAGTAGATCTACAGATCATTAAGTAAGAGCAACATGTATGTGTGAAAAAAGCAGAGGTTTTTTCATTTTAAAAGTTGTTGAGGTTATTCTGCTCTGCTTGCAAATAACTTCCATTAGTCAGTTTCCATTGTGACAGAAGGACAGTAACATTGAAATAATCTTATTAACCTGAAACTGTAAAGACTAATTGTCTACATTTGGTTTAGCGGAAACAGATCTCCCATTTTGATCTCATTAAACCTAGCTCCATCTGTTATAATTCATGCCTTCTTTTCTATTCGGTAAATAATCATGTACCAAATCATTAAAGCATGAAGCAGGTTTTTTATAGATTAATTTGTTAAATGTATTGGCTTTATTGATTTGAGTTACTGAACAAAAAGCTTAAGTACTTACATACATAAATTCACCCGTAACATACTTAGGTTTATGCAGTTCATAGCAAGAACCATGGCCCAATCTGGTGTTTTAAATACTTAATACAATTTAGCCCAAAAAGCTTACGCCTATTGTATTAAAACAGTAAAGATATTTTTTTGTATGTATGTACACCAATGTAGTGTTACGAGATTGAGAAAATTTGTCCATAGAGGCAGATGTCAACCCTTATATTGTCTGTCCTCTCAGGTTCTCTGTCAATACTACTAAAAAAGATCTACAAAAGTCAAAAGCCAGACCATAAAACATATGACTAATGTCTATTGAGACATTAAGTGATCAAGATAAATAAAACAATTGTCTACATACAGGACTTTAGCTCCACATCCTCCCAAATGGAATTGTTTTGCAATCATATCAGGTTTTGGGTTTTTATCCAGCAGCCCCTTCCCATAATATTTCACATAAGCTTTTGCTTAGTACGTGCTTATTTAAACTGAATTCCATTCTTGCAGATTTCTAAGTCTTGCAGTCCAAGGAAACAGAAGCTATTCCTACACTCTACTTGGATTAATTCTATTCATTGGAGATAAATTCATGATTCAACAACAACAACATAAACAAAAGGGATTTCTAAAGCATATTGTACATTTTAAAGAAATCTATTGTCAGTAAGGTTCCACGCTAAAGTTTTATTTCTCTATATAGCGTATGTATAAGGAAAACAAAATCAAAATCAGTTAAACACTGTAGAAAATATTAGTCCTTCTTCTCTATTCATCATTTACCTTGTGATGATTCCACTAAGACAAAGCATACCATAATATCCCCATCACTGCTGTTCTGTCTAGAACAAATTTGGTTTTATCACTACTGAAAAAGACTGCACCTTCCTGATTAGTTTGAAGGGAAGTTTCAACCTTCTTTTATTTTGAACACAGGAACTAACACAAAAGCACTGATTGATCACATTCTGGTAAATCTCTTGGTAAAATAAATACAAGAGCCTGTAAACCACTTGATGCAATATTGCTTCTGAAAAGCAATTTAAAATTATGAAAATATAAGAATAGGCATACTACCAAACATACCTTGTTAATGGCATGGTGCCAAAATCACAGACTTCATTTAAAAAATGAAGTATTACTTTTTAATACTCCTGTATATAATGAGGGCAAATAACATGCATGTTTTTTAAATTAAAACAATGTAAACAGATACATGTAAGTATAAAAAGCTTGACAAATTCATATTTTTGTTACATTAGTTTGCTGCAGACACTGGCACCTAAGTAATAAAAACACAGATACCAGAGACATTACAACCCCAGGTTTCATAGCCAATAGTTAATACTTCCTGCAAGCTGGAAAGCAAGAAGAATCATGTGGCTAACAAGTCTATCAATGACACGACTTGAAGGCAAGGACTTAATTCTTTTGCTTTGTAACTGATTACATACATGTTTTTCCATCAAAGTGCAACAAATAACAGTAATTGTCTCTATTACTGTCACTAGGAAAAAATTTGCATTACTTATGAATGCTTAGAAGTCTTTGAAGAACAAATTTCTAGAGAACATTTGAACTGCAGGGTTTTAGATTACTAGTGTAAGATACTAAACCTCTTTTTACAGCCAGGAGCACACAATAGCATACTCCACTCATGCCATATACGGTAGAGAAGTTTTCAATGAAAAAACCAACCAGGTAAGAAAGTGGTTTATAACTGTACTACACTATTACATAGTTCTTTCATACACAGCAAAGTTAAGTTGCATGAAGACCATCACCAATTTAAATGTTTTCACCTAGATTCTTTCTATTAGTTCAAATCTTAGGAGACTAACTTTACTGTCTTAGTTGTGACAGCTGGAGATTAATATTAAAAAGGTAATTAAAGGCTATTACAAAAAGTTAACTCCAAAGACATTGACTTTATTACACTGAACTGTTAGCTGTGCTTGATTTTAAATGTTTTTAGAGTTTAAGTACTGCAAAATAGGATTAATGATAGCCAACCAAGGTAGTTACTATTGCAGGAAAAGAGTAATTCCCACCTTAGCTAAAGTACTTTAGAAATCTGTGAACTTAAAACTGCTGAGCCTTAAATGCGTGTCTAAACAGCTAAACAAACATGGCTGAATTTTGTCCTAACTTGAGTAAGTTTTTAAGTTCTTATTTTTATTAGAATATTGATCACTTTATTTATATGCCTGATGATAGACTTAGAAGCCTAATTATAGACATTGAAATTTAAGTTTCAGCAATACATACTGTGTATAGACAAGCTAAATGGAAAAAAAAATAAAAAATCTGTTACGGGGAAACAAACATTAACAGTTTAATTGTAGACTATGTGAATCTTTATTGCAAGAACTACGAAACTTCCAAACATCAGTATCTATTTACTTTGCTAGTTAAGAATATATGCACTTTACTGAAGAGCAAATGCCCCACAAAAATAAGACATCAGACTTACCTGAAGCCCCCGTCTCATGCATTTTTTCTTCATGCTTGCTATCTGGCTTAGAACCACTTTTTTCATCAGCTTCATCATCACCCCACCAGGCTGGCTGTCCATACAAAGGTGTCCCACGAGGCATGGCAGAAAGATCTATAAAATCAGCCCAAAGCAGAGAAAATTACTCTTTTGTTCAGGTTAAAGTAACATGAAGAGAGAGTCATTTGTTTGGTTCGTATCTCCTGGAAGCTGACAAGAATTGGTTGCATGCATTTGTCTAAATACAAAACCAAATTGGAGGCTGGATAACTGATCTGGGTTCTAAATATAAAAGCTTACTAATGACCTGATCAAAACTTCTGGCACAAATGTTTATGCAAAGGCAGCTGACATATCTTATTGTTACCCTGATATATCTGTAAACATTATTTTCCGCTTTCAGTTTAAAGTCATCTGCACAGCAGTACATTCTTAAAAGCTGTCCACTGCTATTTCTGTGAGATGATTCCTTTTACCCACATTGACCTTTCAATGAAATCTGAACTCACTGCACAAAAAACTGATCAAATTTTGCAATGTTGCCAAGGTTCCAGACTGCTGACAGTTACTACAGAGTGCCAAAAGTTACCTTATGTAAAACTTCACTGAGGACAACCATTTTTCTGTTTGGTTTTTTTTTTGTTGTTTTTTTTTTTTTTTAAAGAGGTTAATACTTAAATTACAGTAAAATTGAAAATGCTATTACTTATACAGGAAGCATAAACACAATTGGACATATTTAAATATAAAGATTAAATAAGAGAAAAATGCACTGATAAACTTAAGATTTCTACCTTGATAATTTAAGTGGATGTTTTAACCTGATCTCTTGGAAGAGCAGTTCACCCTGGTGAGGCTTAGCTACTCTAGTATCATACAGGTTTTCTGAAGCTAAACAGTTTTTATATAAAATAAAATCATCTGTTCAAATCCAGCCTAGTAGCTTGTCTGTTACTTTGCCTATCACAAATTTCAATATTTGTATTCAGTGTTTTATTCACTGCCATTCCAAAGATGATACACAATTTCATAGTCATGCCAAATTTTTCCATATGATTTGAAGATACCAAGTACTTCTTTATTTTAAACATTACACTCTAGTCAATGTGGAAATGTTTTTAAAAACCTGATGGCTGACGCTTGTGAACTAAATTAGCAATAGTAAACATCTATGTATATATACAGCAGCAGTGAGAGAATCAGTCCCCAAAAAGCTTCTGAGAGTTGCACTCAAATTTAAATCCCTATCATTAACTTTGACTTTATTTATGGAAGAGTGGAAAGGAAAATGGAAGATGACGATTAAAAACCTGTCTGTGCTACTTCATGAAAATTTAAGAGGACTCAAATGCTGAAAAGTCATACTGAACAGGAACAATGAAGTACTAGATAGGCTTTACGTAAGAGAAGGCTAAATCAACCAACAAAACAAACAGGTTAATGAGCTATACCACAGAAAAAGAAGAAAAGAGAGAAGAAGAAGAGATAGAAGAAAAGAAAAAAAAAAGAGAAAAAAAATCACTTTAAAACAGTGGTGGTAAAAAGTACAAACTGCTCTTGAACAATTATTATCAGATTTTCAATTAATCTGCAAAAAACCAGCATGCTTTCCTGCCACAAATGTAGAAAGTTTGTGATTCTGGAAAGAGACATTTTTTTGTTGGATAAATGCTGACTAAATGTCCCTTTTTAAGTTTTCTTAACACGTGGATGTTACAGTAAAAAAGGCAGAAATTCAATTCTGAAAGTTATTGATTAAAAGCACTTAAAGCACGTTTAAAATTTCACATATGTGGAGTTTTTACATCTACCTATAGAAGTTCACAAGCATCCTAGTAAGGCAAATAAATATCCTTTCCAAGTTTGTGTGCTTCTGCAGCAAATGAACCTTACCCATTGATTTCTCTTCAGATTTCAGTGCTTCTGTAGTTTTGTGGTGCACTTCAGCTGTGGAGTCTGCTACCTTGGACTCCGAGCTTTTGGAGCTGGTTTGCTTCGACCCTTCTGTCTCTGAAGATTTTTGGGATAACTGGAGTTGGCTTGTGAATTTTTCATGCTACATGACATTAAATAAAGGGAAAAACATCCTCAAAGAATGAAAAAATATCCTATGTTACCAATAAAAAATGACAGAAGAACATCTAGGAACTGCACACTATTACCTTAAGTGCTTCTTCAGGGACTCTCATCTCTCCCCTGACAACAGTAAAAAGATTAGTATGTAAGAAATGCTAAGGAAAACAGTAAAGATTACTCAATTCACAAGAGGACTTAACAGAAAAGCAACAGTTCTGTAGCCTATTCTTCAATTAGAACAGTGACACTTGTTTCACAAATGTGTCACTGTTAGGACTAGCATATACAATCATATGCATCAAAGCTACTGCACAGTACAACTATGTGTAGTTTTACTACGTGTAAATAGAACTTTGAGTACATACTGCTATAATAACGAACATTCTCTCTTTTTTGTTATTTATTAGTTTGCCGAGTTATTACTTGCAATTTTCTCTACTTGCACACAATCTCATGTGATACAAATATTTGTGTATTTGCATCAAAGAAAAGAAATGTTACATTGTGAAACAGACGTTGGAGAATGGGTTTTAAACAGTAATTGGAAGTGGATGTTTCTTGTGGAGAGAAACAATGAAATGTACTGTATCAATAGTTCTGACCAAGATACAGTATTCTAAAGCCTGCATTTTTCTTTACTGTAGTTTTTATAGTAATGGATGAAATAAATAATTCAAAGCTGCTTCTAAAATAGTATAACTCTCCATGTAACACAACCATACTTCTAGGAAGAAAAGTTCATCACGGCATTGTGCATTTTTATAACAAGGATATCATATCCGAATCTCAATTTATCTTCCAACTTCAGAGTGATGTATGTCTGTTCTGGAATCCTCACATCATTCACAAAGGTCTACAGAAATAAACAAGGACAGAAAGAGATACTGTTAAATTAAAAAAAAAAAAATGAAATGACAAATCAACTGATTTTGTAAGAAGGCTCTCAGCACTGCAAATTTTCTACTGGTGATTCACTGTGGAATTAAACTAAAAGCACAAATTGCCATCTGCTTCACAAAGTATTTTAGAAGAAGGGTTAAACACCAATTGCTAACCAGGCTGCTGACATCACACTGGCCTAGAAAGTTCCTTACAAGTTTAATCCTGTCAGCAATATTTACTGAATTGTTGATTAATGTTCCCTCAAATTAGAACTTTCACTCATTATTTTTCTTGTAGTTTGCTTTTCCAATCTGAATTAGCTGTCAGCATTGATTTATCATCACATTTGTACAGCATTTAACATCAGATATGAGAGTTCTGAGGCAGCTTATGATTTCTAAACACTGTCAAATGACTTAAAGGAAAAATGATGTCATTACATCTCAGTAACTCCAAATAGCAGTGATAAAAGAACAGTGATAAACAATACATTGCGACTCCTCGAAGAGTAGGTATACCAATATTTGTAAGCAGAAATAACATTATCACACTGGCTAGCAGCAAAACAGAGCAAATTCCACAGGCTTGGCAATACCTTTTTAAAATTCAATTACTGTACAATAAATAAACCTCTCCTCCTTGAAATACCTGTTGGAGAAATCAGACAAGCTTTCAGTGATTTGAAGTAAAATTTATCTATCTGAAAGTCCGCCCAATTTCACCAGCTGTATCGGTTGACAGTCAGAGGCAGCACAGATTACCAATCACTCTGCTTTCAAGGTCTGGATTAAACCTAACTGCAAAAAATAACATGAAACTTGCAATAGCACCCTGGCATAAATTTCAAGAGAATGCACAAGATATACAGAATGATTAATCACAGAGGCAGCAAGAAGGAAGAATAACATGTTCAAGTCAAATGGACGTCCAAGATGTAATTTGGAAGAGCTGGAAAACAATTTCATCTCTTTGGGAAAAATTTTAAGTGAACATAAATGGGGTTTGCAGTTAGATTATTCAAGACCTAAATAACATTCTAGAAAGTCACCTACATAAAATTCTAAAAGAAAAACAAGCCCTTGTGTGCACCAGGGGCAAAAATGTTTATTCCTTCACTGGAACTGATCTGCATCTTTAAAGAATGATTTACAGTCTTCGGAAGGTAGGCTGTCAGCTTCAAGCAAACTGCACAGGTTACTAACATCAGCAAGATTTCAAGTTGCATGTGGTGACTTCACATACCAGAATCCAAGGATGATCACATGTTATGGTAGGAGTGGGAGTCAGGAATTGAGAGTGTTTTCACAACTTACCATTTTGCTTTTGGAAGGGATGCTTTAAACATTCAGGTAGAGGCTTCCCTTTTCTACCTCAAATAGAAACAAACTGAAGCATTTTGGTTGGAAGAGACCTTTAAGATCACCAAGTCTAACTGTTAACTTAGCACTGCCAAGTTACCACTAAATCACATTGCTCACCTCTACATCTACAAATCTTTTAAATACTCCAGGGATGATGACTCAACCACTTCCCCGGGCAGCCTGTTCCAATATTTCATAATCCTTTTGATTAATAATTTTTTCCTAATATCCAATCAAAGCCTCCCCTGGTGCGACTTGAGGCCATTTTCCTCTTGTCCTGTCATCTGTTACTTGGAAAAAGAGACTGAAGCGCACCTCACTACAACCTCCTTTGAGGTAGTTGTAGAGAGTGGTAAGGCCTCCCCTCAGCCTCCTTTTCTCCAGGCTAAACAATCCCAGTTCCCTCAGTTGCTTCTCATAAGACTTGTTCTCCAGACCCCTCACCAGCTTTGCTATACTTCTCTAGACTTGCTCCAGAATGTCAATGTCTCTGTTGTGCTGAGGGGCCCAAAAATGAACACAGGACCCGAGATGCAACTTCACCAGTGCTGAGTAGAGGGGAACAATCACCTCCTGAGTCACACTCACCACACTATTTCTGATACAGGTCAGGGTGCTACTGGCCTTCTTGGCCACCTGGGCACACTGCTGGCCTGTATTCAGCTCACTGTAGACAAACACCCGCAGGTCCCTTTCTGCCAGGCAATTTTCCTCTCGGTCTTCCCCAAGACTGTAACACTGCATGGGGTTGTTGTGATCCAAGAGCAGGACCCAGCATTTAGCCTTGTTGAACTCCATAACATTAGCCTCAGTCCAGCAATCCAGCCTGTCCAGATTCCTCTGTAGAGCCATCCCACTCTCAAGCAGGTCAACACTCCCACCTAACTTGGTATCATCTGCAAACTCATTGAGGGTGCACTCAATCCCTTTGTCCAGATCACCACTAAAGATAATAAAGAGAACAGGGCCAACACTGAGTGCTGGGAAACACCACTTGTGACTGGCCGCCAACTGGATTTAACTCCCTTTACCAGTTGGTGGCCAGTTGGCTTCCCAATGACAGCTCTCAAATTAACACTTCTGCTCATCCCAAGTCATACCACTGCTCTTTGAACTCTCCAGATCAGGCTGAATCCCTAACTGTGAAAGAAAATTGTTTCTTAAAACTGAATTTTTTACCTTCAGAGAACTATATACTGTGTCAGTATCTTCTACGCTCAGTGATAGAGAAATATAAAAGGGTGAAGACAAGTTTTGTCTAATAGAATAGAACATTAAGCTCTCTAGAACAAAAATTAGAAATCTGACTACAAAGGAAAAAGAAAACAGTAAATTAACTCCACATAATATTTAAGGTAGTTTCAGTGTTACAATCCTTGAAAAATCTGTCCACAGTGTGAGCTGACAAAAGCTTCTGCACAGCATCTTGCCTTAAACTATTCGTCAAGGCTTGATTCAAATATGCATTAAGAAGCTACAGTTTACACCAAGAAGGAAGAATAACATGTTATTATTACATGTTACAATTTCCTCTCCCCTGTGTTCTCCCCAGCTTTCCTGAAATCTTCCCTTTCCTTTTACCTGGAAACAATGTAACATCTGAACATGTAAGAATGTAGCATCTGTCTTGCGAGATATATGAATAATCAGCTGTATGCAATCAGTCTCTTGTTCCTTGGAGTTACTTCCTCCATCTTCTGTTAAAATCCAAAATAAAGCCCTAAGTTAGGGCAAATTCGTAGCAAATAACAGATTTATGGTTTAGCTGTATGAGCTGCATTATTTTATGAATTACTATTTTTAGAATCTCCCATATCTTAAAGAATTTACAGCTTCTTGCACATTTTTACTTTTTGTAACAACTATGTGTTAATACTGCAGATGGGAGAATAAATATCCAGGGTGCTTTTCTGAAAGACATTTACTATAGGTTTGTGCCAGTTTGGAGGACTCAAAATATTGCAGCCCCACAGGATCATCTTACTTCAAACTTAAGAACATATGCAACATGTATGTGTTTCTAAGGAATGCAGCAGCTGAACTCTGCCATTTTTTAAGCACTATGAAGCAAGGGACACACATACACACAATTTTAAATAATTAAGCCAGCCAAGAATCTGAATCTTTGAATGCTTGTGCTGTTCACCTAAATCTATTACTATAAGATGAAGTTTGTAAAGTCAGAAACAATGTCCTTGCCCAGAATTGTAAAGGGATCTTCTGTTTTATTCTTGTTTTCTAAACGAAAACAATATTTGGTTCATTATTTGCAAAATTGCTTTCCTACATCATAGAAAATAACTTCACTGAGAAATAAGAATTAAAGGTTCCACTATTTAGTGGTTTGTAAGCATGAAACTTTGACTGGTGTTTGATACATATTTATTCCACTTAAACACTGAGAAATTTCAGAGCAAAAACCCATGTGAAGAATATCCTCAAGGCAGCTGGAATTTTAGTGAACCACCATAATTTAGGATGTCTTGAGAACATGAATGTATATATGCATTTTTCCTCCAAGTCAGGGTTCTGAAATTCACGTGCCTGCACTCAACTCAAACCAGAGAGCTCTGAAGGTAGTGTGTGCAGTCTGAAGACAACTCATGATTGAACCGATGGCATAAAACGGCGAGGTTAAGTTCCTTTGCCACTGGAGTTTTGGAATCCCTCCACAGCCTTTAGGATACAAGACAAAGCCTGAAAATCTAGGTACCATGTAAATAAAGAATTCTTCTCCCTCTTTACATCACACACACAGAGCCATTTTTATATATTCACATGATTTCCAAACTTTATTCTTCAAATAGTGAGTCAACTCTCCTTAAGCTATTACAAAGTTTGCTAAGCATTTTGCAATCCATTCCTAAAATATCAGTGTGAAAGGAATTCACTATCCTGTCATTAATCCTGAGAAGAATAATATTCAACATGGCCGCAGATGCTTGATAATTTCTCTGGTATGTTTTTGAGGTACCAAGGGGACAATACAGTTGAATTCTGCTGATACTGGTGAAATAATAGATTATACCTTAGCAACTGGACACATTTTCTTCAGGAACGATAGATTCCTTAATATTTTTGTATGAAATAAAAGATAAGCAGGAATGATCAAAAACAGTCAGGATGGAAGTAAAACTTTATTTTGGAAATAAAAATAAAATTGTAGATCATGTAAATCTGGTCAAAATTTACTACTGTTTTATTTTCAAATCTAGACATACAAACTCCAGGATGAAGATGTAGCTTTTGAGGGAGTTTTCTACCACACGTTATTTAAAGGGCTGCAGTAAATTCCTTTAAGAAAAGGGTCTTGGCAATAGGAAAAAAAAAATCAAAAGAATAAAAAGGGATTTACTATTCTTCTGTATTTCCAAAATACAAGAAAAAAAATCTTGACTATTTTATTTTGAATAAAGGTATTTCAGTCTCTAATATGTCTGGTTAAGAAACGGACTTTTATTTCGTATGCCATTCCTCTTTTCTCCTTTTCAATACAGAAAAGAATGTTAAACTGTACTTCATATGAAAGAAAAGGTCTACAGTTAATGTGTAAGTGTCAAGTTAATACAGACTAATATAAGGAAAATGTAAAGTTATGAGCAAAATAAAGTTATATACATCATTTTGCATTTTAAGGCTTTTCTAGGGACTGTATATACAACATTCTAGGTAAACTTCTCCTTTTATAAGTGTTTTGAATATTAGAACGGATTATTAAAAACTCATTAACTGTCATATTTATGTAGCCCTTTAGATACTTCTTTATGAGCTTTTTATACACACTAGATGTGGTTGTTATTTTATATAAAGTTAAATATTTGACTGTCATGAATATATACTGAGTAAAATTGAGAGCTCATCTGTGATACTTATTCACTACCAATAGCTTTCTAAATATTAATTCAAATGAGCCTTTTCAAATGTTTAAAAAATGGAAGCTGATGGAGAATCTCAAGCTTGTGCCTGTTAGCATTGTCTTTGAAATGCATGTGCATTTTGAAATAAAAAACCCTGTTCACCTGTCTCTACCAGCTTTTCCATATTTTAAGGTAACTAACTCAGCCTTCCAAAGAGTCAGTCTGAACTCCATATGAAACCACCATAACGTGCAGGATTGTTTCCTTTGCACAGCTGTAGATATATGAGAACTTTGCTCCTTAAATATTTAATATACCTCTGTATTTTGAAAGTCAGTTCACTCTTTCAAGGCAGTGATCAAAAAATTAATTCAGCACAGTAATTTTTTGCTGAACCACTTGATTTTTTCCCCTAATTCTGTTATTCTTTTAGTCAATAGCCATACCTTCAGATTTTCCTTGCCTTGTCACAAAATTTGCATTTAGTAAAAATAAAAAGCCTTCATTTGCCTCTTTTCTTTGCCTCCAATAAAGAGCTTTCAGGTATTTGCTTCGCTTGATCTGATTCATTCTCAAGTCTGAGGTGTCAGCTGCTCTATAGCTGTTTACTCAGACACATCAAAGAAACTCTTTCTTCCAAGTTTTGAGACAGGAAATATTAAGTCTTAGGAGTTTAGTCCTTGTCTTTGTCTTCTCTGTGCTTCCCTTCACCTTTTCTTTCCGACTGTGCTTTTCTTACATACCTCTACCTACTTGCTTTCAGGTCAAATGAGGAAAAGCATAATTTTGTAATACCGTACTTAAATCAAATTGTGTGGCAGAACAAGACACACAATACCTCCATAGTGTGTGGTGAACTACTAACTAGACAATAATTCCTTCAGTCTAGCTACTATTTCCACCAAGAACATCACCTCTGTAGCAGCCAAGTCCCTCTTTTAGTGCTTTATCAGCTTCTAACAATTCTTATTTTGCTTGCTTTATAAAAAGCAAATGTTTATTTTGTGCTTCCTGTTAGTCCCATTTCTATGGAGAATAGATGTGTACTTTTCTTAGTATACATTTCCAAACGTGCATTAAAAAAGGAATTAATATACATACTCTCCTTACTTTGGAAAAAAAAACCAAAATCCAAACAAACAATAATACAAAAGACTGAGCTATACATTTCTAATGGTAACTTACTCCATTCAGGCTGCCCAAATCCTTCACCAAGTGTTCATCCGTAGAGGCATCATAGTTAAGTACAGCATGTTGCTTGTCCACACTTCGTGACTAAAATATATATATAACAACAACAAAAAAGCAAGGTATTTAAAAAACAGATTAAGATAGCATTTATGACAAATTCTTAAAAGTAACATAATTATTTTATTTCTACATGGCATATTTCTTCAAATTATATTAAAAAATTAGTCCCATGTGAAAAAAATCAACCTCTTAACCATACCCAACTCTGGCCCTGGGTGCCCACAGCAGAATCCTAAAGTTATCACAGAAAAATTATTTTCTTAATATTTCCCTAATGTGCTTACAAATCAGATCCATCTACATCTTAACCAAAAAATATTATTTTTCCAGTTCATCATGGTTTGGGTTGGGAACAACCTTAAAGATCATCTAGTTCCAATTCCCCTGCCATGGCCAGGGATACCTCCAGTTAGACCATGTTCTCAAAGTCCCATCCAGCCTGTCCTTGGACACTGCAAGGGATGGGGCATTCACAACTACTCAGAGCAACCTGTTCCAGTGTTTCAACATCCTCATAGTGATTTTTTTTTTTCCTGATATCTAATCTAAATCTAACCCTCTTCCAATTTGAAGCCATTATCCTATCACTACATGCCTTCCTGTCTCTCCTGTAGGCCCCTTTTAGGTACTGAAAGGCTGCTCTACGGTCTCCCCGGAGCCTTCTCTTCTTCAGGCTCAACGACCCCAACTCTCTCAGCCTGTCTTCAGAGAAGTACTCCAGGCCCTCTGTTCATTGTTTTGGCCCTCCTCTGGACCCATTCAAACAGGTCCATGTCCTTTTTCTGATGCAGCCCAGAGTACAGTTGGCCTCCTGCAAGCTGCAAGCTGGCTGAACATCACTGATGTTTAATCTAACATCAATTTCACCTTTATTTCTCTCTCTCCTTAACTACATGCATCTTTCAAAATATGAATATGATTGATATGATTGTATAGCATTGCTGGTCTCTCTGAACCATACTGTTTCCTGTCATGCATCATTAAATCTTCCATGGTGTTGCTCTGGATACCTAACATAGTATACAAGCATTCAAATTGTTTCTCCTTGATCTCAATTTCCTAAACAAATCAGCTATGGATTTGTTTGTACTTAATGGCTGATTGGTTCCTGAAAGACTACTCCCATGAGTTCTGACTCTTTTTCTTTGATCAGTTCTTCCTTAGGTTTTTATTTAATTACTTCTTTACTTCACATTCAAATGTCAACCCATAGGTCAGGAATAATTCTTGCTACTGTTTTCTCTGAGAAATCTATCCCCCTTAACAGCTAAGTCCCCCTTTTAGCACTTGCACACGGCCAAGTGTTTGTAGCCTGAGATGCTGACTTCAAGTAAGGAAGAGGTGGGGCTGGATGTACACTTCCTTCATGCATACATGCAGTCAGCACATCTAGAAGAGTTCCCAACTGGATGGATGCTACAGCTCACCTTCCCCAGCCGTGCATTAACCAGTTCAAGGCATCAGACCACACAATTATGATTCCTGAGGAAATAATTTCTCTTCTCAGAATCCCACATTTATCATCTTATTCCTTCTTGATTTCTCTCGAGTTTTTTTCAATTTACTTCCTTAATTTTCCTTTCCATGCCATCCTTTGACTGCTTCACTCTATCCTTAGGAGAAATCTGTTTTGCATATACTATGTTATTTTTAGATTTATCATTTGAGCCAATTTGCTCTGCAGTCTTGAGGAGTATAGAAGGGGGCCCAGGATATAAAAGAGGAAGGGAGAATTAAGGAAGCAACAGACAACTGAACAACAAAGTTCGTGCCAGTAAGACTTGTACTACTATACAACATCATTTAAGTGTTCTAATAGTAGATGAAGATATAGCAATATAGCTTATTTTCTACTAAATTTTAATAATCTTGTTTTCACTTGAAGAAAGGTACCCCAGTAAAATCAAATTCACTGATGTGGGTGTTCCACTGAGCCTACGATGTCAAGCAGAGATTACACTTTTCCACACTCAAGTGGTGCAGCAATTGCAAGCACAAGAATTACCCTATATTGACCTATATGAAAATTTCTGATGTCCTTTCAATTATGTTATTAAAATACAAATTTTATTAGTAAACAAATTTTTATTATCTTTATGCTACTTCCTATTAAAAATAAGGTAAAATGGAAATGATGCAGAAGATCCTTAAAGCTTCATGATATTTTGTCACATCTCAAATGTTAAGAATGATTACTCAAGTCTTTTAGAGAAACACCTGAAATTCTGCTGAATATGAAGGTCCTCCTCAGGCTCAGATAACTTGCATATCATCAGACACAGTTTTCTCACTGCAGACAATCTTTACAGCTGAAAGATTGTGCAAATCTTTCAAACACCACTGATTTACTGCTGATTTGTTATTACAGCCTTTATTTAAATTTAAGTATTACCAAAATTACTTTTTATAAGACTGTGGTGCCCTGGCTACGGATGACACAACTTCTCACTCAGTCCCCTCTGTCCCAGTGGGATGGAGAGTAGAACAGGAAGAATAAAACAAGGAAAACTCATGGGTCAAGTTAAAGATATTTTAAGCAGTGAAGGAAAGAGGAAGAAGAAAGAAGAAATAAAACAAGTGACGCAAAGGCAATCATTCACCACCTCCCACAAGCAGCCCAATGTCTTTGAGCAGTGGTTATCTTCCCTCAGATTTATGGCTAGGCATGACATTATATTGCACAGAAAATCCCTTTAGTCAGCTGTTCTGGTTGTGTTCCCTCTCAACTTCTTTTGCACCCCCAACACAGTCACATGTGTGTAGGAGAAGAAAAGTGAGAAAGAAAGAATGCACTGAAACTGTGCACACACTATTCAGTAACAGCTATAATATTGATGTGATAACAACATTGTTTTGGTCACAAATCCAAACATAATACTATAAGGACTTCTAAAAAGCAAACTAACTCCATCCTAGCTAGACCCAACACAAATACAAAAATTTACACAGGACTGCAGAAACAATGAAAATCGTAGAGTAACTTGGTTAAGAGCTGCATGAACGTAAAAGAGGAAAACTCCACCCTCAGTTAAAATAAATTTGTAACTAGCATTATTTCAGACATAGACACTTTAATGCAATTCGGACTACTAGGACAATGTTCAGAATACAGAAAATAAGAGTATTCCTCTTTGGAAATAATTTTGATATGAATAATATACAATTTCACACCTTGAGGATGATTCTCCAATCAAGATTCAGTTTTCTAATCATAATGGTGAAAGAAGGGGAAAATCATAGTATTTATCAGCAACCAGGGTTATGCATTGGAGCAGCTAGCTAAAGACAAAGACTACACACTACATTTCAGCATATTTAGAAAATAACCCAGTTAAAGCAAATTGGTATTCCCAGACATAAACAAAACCTCTGTTAGAACAACGGTGCTTAGGTACAGGTCTAATTCTATCAAGCATGCAACAGAATTGAAATGCTTTTTAATAAAGCTTTTATAACATGTTTTCTGTCAAGATACTATGAATAAAAGCATAACATTCTGCTTTCTTTATCATGCATAGTCCACATGCTTTGCAGTAAGAGAACAACTGGGTTGTCAAGAGCAGAAAGGAAGGGCCTGCACAAAGAGCTACACAAATAGAACAAGAACACATTATTAGCTTCTCTTTTGGTGGGTTCTTCCCCCTTCGGCACTATGTGGTGCTACAGTCATGCTGGCATGTAGACCTAATATAACAGCAGGCTAAAGAGAACATTCTTGAAAATAACCAGGCCCCTTGATTCTTTTTACTACCTCTGAAGACAATACACAACAAATAACATTTGTCAATGACTAAAATCTATTCACAATATTCATCAAAGAGGGAGCTACTCTTGAAGGTGATGATGACTGAAGGTTTGAAATGCAAAACAATAAATGCTTGAATATTCGGATGCACCACCAGGACTGATCAACTACAGACAGGAGATGACATAGCAGAGAGAGAAGAAAGAAAAGGCTCCCTTACTCACTGACAACAACCCATCAAAAGAAGCTTGTGGTAAAATAAAAGCATTTTTTTATTATGATCTTCTGTGCAGGAACCAAGAGGGTGGACTTTTTTGATTGGTTTTTGGGGCAGGGTTGGGTTTTTTTTGTGTTTGTTGTTTGTTTGGCTTTTTTTCTAATCGTCCCACATAAATCACCGAAAAATTATACTGTCTGTCTTTGAAGAGAAATTAAGAGTATTTTCAACTACTTTCTAACAGGTCAAAGCATTTCCTTCACAAATAAAACTTACGCATGGATGCCTTCTGAAGTTGAAAGACAAATGCAGTTTACTAGTGAGATTACATTCTGAGTAATACACATAAAAAATGGTTTCTAGGCACTTCATTTGCAAGTGAGATTCTGATTTGGCCATTAATGGCTGCACACATACTCTTGGAAACAAAAAATTCAAAATAATATATTTTATTGAATGGTACAAAGGGCTGAGAATATTAGTTTTGAAGTTCAGTCCTCTGAAGAGTTCTACTTTAACCAAAGACAAAAATTCAAGAAGAAACTCCCCCAATACTACCATTAGCCATTCAAAAATACATGTACTAGAAAGAAGCAGCTCACAAGACTACAAGCTTTGATAGGATGAAGAGCTTGAAATATGGCTACTTAACAGTACAGTTACACACCTCTAAGAGTTCCACATCCTTGCAAAGTTGAGGAAGTTACTGAAGTATCAAAATATTTTGACTAAGACGTGCATTTTTGCAGTTCCACTGAAACCATTACTGAGACCAAGTTATTCAACTTCCCTAGAGACATAGTCTTCTCAACTAACCTCACTTGCCTTTGTATAACAACATCAGGACACGGGGACAGAGTTACATCAAATCATGTGACTAAATTAGATTACAAGTTGCAGAAAAAAAGAAAGCTCTTTTCAAAAGCATACAGCGCACTTAGCATTATCAAATTTTATGGGAGCACAGAGTCTACTTTTCTGGTCATATTGCAAAATTCATTTAATCTTCTATTCTTGCATTCTATATGTGATTTATATGAAACAAATGTGATCCTCTGAACTTCAACAGTAACTGTATGGTTGATGGCAATATATTTAAACTAACTTTTTCTATGAACACGAAAGATTAATCCAAACAATTGCTCCCCCAAAATCTGGGGAAAATAATATTCTGAGGGAATATAAAACTAGCACATTAAGTTCACAATTTAAACAGTTGCACATGTAAGGCTGAGGCAATTACCTGTAACATCAGCTCACAGTCATCTCTTCCAACAAAAATCATTTCTCGTGGCAGCCTATGGCGGGTGCCTCCACTGCTCACCAAAAACCAGGACGTTAAGCTCATTTTCTGCTTCGCTGATAGATCCTTGGCAAAGCTACGTCATCCTGCAGTGAAAAAGAAGAGACAGAGAAATTAATTTTCGTTATTTTTAGCTACATTTCCTGCTCATTAGACACTGTGAACAGAATATATAAAGCCTTTGAAAATACGGCATTCTCAAAAGCATGTGCTGAATCCAGCAATCACAGGAAGTGACAGGCTCCAGATTTACATAGTCTGAGGCTTCAGGCAACTAGGCAAATTTAATCAGAGCTAAGCTTCTTTGAAATGAACAACCAGCTAGTTAATCCCAAAGTCATATGTCAAGTTGTCAGAAAGCTTTTAACATTTGACCACTTAATATAAAGATAATTGCTACATTAATGTTTCACTATCACAACCAATAAAAAACGTGGCAACATTTGCAAAATACAACAAGTAACTTGTATGTGTGTCACTACATTTCCCTGTGAAAAAGAACTACCTCATTCAGTTTTAAGCTCAAGCTTTCTACCTGCAAGTTTTGCTTCCTATTTAACATTAGATTTTCTCAATAAAACTTGTATTTTGGAAATTTAACAGTGTAAATTTAGAACAGTAAACAAAGCAGAGCAAAACGAACAAATTAAAAGTTATTTATAACTAATAAAACAGAAAGCAGTGTTCCTACAAAACTTTACCTTGATTTTCCAGTTGAAAAAATTACATATTACACATACAGGAAAAAAAAACCATAGCTATTTAAAATGTCTTAAAATACAAAAGAAAACAAAAACTTGAAAACTGGATAACATCTTTTATGGAAAACTTCACATAATATGACAAAAATACGATTAAAAGCACTCTCCAAAGTCATTTAATGGTTGATACTTGGAAAAGCCTTTAAGAAGCATTCCAAAACTTTCTTTAAGAAAAGCAAGCCAAAGCAATCATTTCATTCATTACCACTCTGTATTCGCTAAATGGGAAGCTAAAGAAAATAAAAAGCAATCAGTCTGCATTCCTCTCAGTACCAAATAGCTGGTGTTTCTCATCATTTATTTTCATGTCATTTAGGTAAATTATGCAAAGGTAACAAATGTGCTGTGCATAGACATAAGCCTGTAGCAGAATTGAGCATAATCTGCATAATAACAAGAACACAGTGAAGTTCTCAAAACCAAGGCTAATATGTAAGCACTGAGTAAGATGACAATGTCAGCACTGCCCCAGTTAGGCACACTGTAACCAAGGAGAGACACTGCAAACTATGAAAATTGATAAAAAGGACCGAGTTAAGTCAAAACTACATCTGAAAATGACAAACCAGACATTTATAAAGCAGTAAGTATAAAGCACACCATGGCAGGTGTTAAAATGAACCAGCAGAGATGTCAACCCAGTTAAAAAAAAAAAAAAAGAAAAAAGAAAAAAGAAAAAAAAAGAAAAATTCAAATGGAAGGAATTAGAAAGATTTAATGTACTAAAGGATTATTTAATAAAAAGTAAATGCATATTGCAACAAAGTGATACCTACAATAGGGTTATCTTTCCACAGCTGTATCACAACACATTCTTCAGGTGAAACTTATATCCACTTAATATTCTCCAACTGAATGGAAGAAGTGATACAGCACCTCCGTTACACTTTATTCACAGAAAATATGAAGATTACAAATTACATCTACAGCATACATTACAATAAGCCGCTGAAATCAAATGTAAAGACATGTTGTTACCCAAGAAGTGTTTTAATAATTAAAACAGTTTATTCAGCACCTTTGAAGAAAATTAACATTTGTATTTTTAGTTTAACCTAGTTTAAAACCAGAAGATAAACTAGGTCAATCAAATGTCATTTTTCCATTCCTCTTAAGACACAAAAACAAAGTATCAAAACCAGCCAGCTTAGGTACTGGCTTTTAACAAGTAAATTAAATGGATGTTTGACAGAAAGCATGCTGTTCAGTATCAAAGCTCCTGATTCTACTTATATTTTACTGCCTTTTAAATCTCCCATCTGCTTATCATAACAACACTTACACCATTTGACCTTCCTGTTCTAATTGGAAATTCATATGAAAATCTCCAAGAAGACAGAAATGACTTGAAAAAGTTCCTACCCAAATACTATGATTTAGTTTACACAGGCAGACTGTCAGTAAAGGAGAAAAACTATTTTTATTTATGAAGCAGACAAGTAGGTCAGCAAGTACTGAGCTATGAAAAAGCCCAAACCTCCCACAAATGATATAGCTTAATTTAATCTGTTTGTTGTCAGGCTATCTGAAATATTTTTTTAGAATGTATTACACAGCATGGCAGCACGTTTGTAGTTAAAAGCCCATCACCATTTCTATCAAACTTTATAATGTTGTTCTTTTCAAACAGTGCTGTCTCAACTGTGACGAATTATCAACCTAGATACATATTTTATTTTCAAGTACTCTTTAGAATAAACCAATACCTTTGATCAAAGCTATGCTAAAATTCCACATAGCAAAACTGGCTGAAAACGGCATACAGGACAAAACAGGGCATCAAAAATTTGATATGAAACAATACTTACTAGTTATATAGACCGCATATTGACAATTACATTGTATCTTGAAAACTTCATGAAAGCTAACAATACTTTGAATACACTGCTGTGATAAATACTCTGGCTGTAGCATTCTCAACAACAGAAGGATGAAAGACTGTTCACTGTCTAGGAGGTATCAATTAAATTAGTACAGGACAGGTGCAAAAGCATCAGAAGTGCTCTTTACACAGCATAAATTTAGGTCACAAAAAATCTTGCAAAGAAATTTTATGGAGACTAAAACATTACGCTGGGTTCAAAAAGCAATCACGGAAGCAAAAATCACCATCCCTATTAAATGCAATGACCCCACTTACAGCTCAGGAACTTAGTGATCTGGGCATTTCGAGAGGCTGGGAGTATGCTCGGGTGAGGTTTCCCTTAGTATGATCCTAGTTAATGAACTCTCTTCCTTACCTAGCCTCTGTTACATGGAACAGGATACTGGCCCAAATGGACCTGTCTTACTCCAATACAGACTACACTTTTTAGAGGATATATTTACCAAGAATATGACAGTTTCTTCCCTAGAAAAAAAGAATTTTAAATACTTCTTTTAAGCATTGTTTCATTCTCTTTTCTAATACTGGAATATTGTGTTGCAATCTTTAAATAAACTAGTAAGAATTTAATCATTAAGACTTGATCATTCAAAGCAGTACTTCATACCTGGAACTCAGTTGCTGAGACACAGCAACTGCAAAATGTCTGCAGAAGAAACAGTATTTTATGGTGAAGGACTATGAATTTCAAAAGGCAGTAACCCGTGTGTAAGAACAAACACAGGGGTAAGAAGTCATTTGAAACAAATGATGCAGTAACAGGGAAATTGGCTGCATCACCCTGTAAATATAATTCCATCCTAAAACCTTGCATTATGTAGTCAAAAGATAGGTGTAACCAATTTGAAATACGTCTAGAGAAACACTGGCAAGATTATATTTTTGATACAGTAATGTTATTGTAAGCAAAAATCCTTAAGAACCTCACATTTGAGAATCTACAGTCTATGTTTTTGTATTTCCTTGTAAATGAAAACAGACAACTGTTACCTGCAGCTAAACTATTAACAAGGAGTGAGACACTGATCCTACACAGAAACAAAAACTACATTTAAATTTTAAACTGAACCTAATGTATACCTTAAAATCTGACACTTAATTACCACAACCCTCCATATTGACTGAAAATAGTACAATTTTAATGATACACAATTATCCTATTACTGTACAACACATTTTAAGAATATTTTAAAATAACTATTAAAAAATCTGCACCAAGCTGAGACACAGCTTGATGATAATATGTTGCCCATTATTTTCCCTCAAAAGTTCGCATTGCCAGCTGCTAAAAATTTTTGCTAAAATTAAGTTTACCTTCTCATACAATTTCCAAGTACACTTGGGAAAGCTTCAGAAGAAATGCTTTATTAATTTCTGAAACAATATTCTAGGTAACTACATTATGAAAACAATTCTAAGTAGTACCTCATATATGCAAATTGGTAATGGAAATGTGATAAGATGCCTTAGTGTCAGCCACGCAATAGGCTTTTGAAAACTTTCCACACATATGTTAACTAAACAAGCACACAGCTAAATTCTCTCAACATCTGTGTATGCAGAGCATGCTCCACAATTAGCTTTAACTACCTGGTTTTAATATTAAGAGTGCCAGTGAGAACCAAAGCCTAGGCGTCTTTCCCTAATACTCTCAAGTCACCCACAGTTGCTGGTTGAGAACAAACGTGAGGGTAGAAGACTCAGGAGAGAACACCACTACATATAGTCAAGACACCTGAGATGGAGCTAGGCAGCTGGAATGAGGAATCAAAAAAGCCAAACATCAGGCATAAGCCATGACAAGGGATAAATCTGAATTAAGACAACACTAATGGAGCCAGTAATGACTAGAGAAGACCCGAAGTTGAAGTGGATTCCCAGGTCACAAAGAAATGCTGCTGGTAAACAATGCCCACTAGAAAAGTGCCTACTATGACTGCTTTATTGACTACTCAATGTAATTAGGGCTGCTAGTGCCAACAGTTCTATTTTTGACTGAAACGAAGAAATTTAAGCTATAGAAAGAAAAGAGAAAAGTCAAGGCAATTCCAGCCCTGCAAAGATTACTGTATCAATATAACTGATATTAATTATCTTTATAGATTACTTTTTAATTTAAATCTAAGAAGTTGTAAGATAAGAACATCACAATAATATTGTCTACTCTGTAAAATATTCTGAAGCTGGGCAGTATCACAAGCAGTGTTCCATGTGCAACCATAATTAACCTACTTACATACATGCATTAGAAAGTACCTTTAGCTACATCACCACATAATGTTTTAAATAGGACTCTGCCTTATTCAGGTTAAACAAAAAACTTTAAGAGTCAGTTATATCAGTATTTTCTCCTCCTCTCCTCAGCCTTTAATGAAAGCCACAGAAATACTTCCCCCCCCCTCTCCATATCAGACTATATTACCAGTCTATACTATTGCCAAGATAAGCAAATAGGAAAATAAATAAATAATACAAATTAGGCTTTGCATTCAAGTAGAATGTAATCTTAAAGAAGCAGTCAAGTCCTCCTCCTCCGCTTCCTATTCTGACTGCCCCTGTTGTGACATATTCCAAGCTATTTTGTAGACTGTGTATAAAGAGGAGGTTTTATTTGCATTGGCCAAGTACTGACCACAGTCCTAAGCACTACTGAAAAGACAAACACCACTTTGCAAATAAAATTGGACCTCTTAGTCTCCCAAGGGTGGTGATTTCACTTTCCCCAAAATTGTGAAATATATAGGGTTTCTCCCATGTCCCAAGATACTTAGTAAGATTAAATTACATTCAAGGCAATGCAAATTTATTCTTTAATACAAGGAATTATTTACTTTGTGAGTATGAAGGTAACTATACTTTCCAAAGAAAAACATACATTTAAGTAATTGTTGCATCTACCTTTCATTTTTTCAATTCCATCATACTTCTTGACACAATACACTAGTACAGATAACAAAAAGGGAAGTAAGAGGGCGACTCTTTAAACCAATGTTACTGATCTCCACATCCATTCATAGCATTACAGATATAAATTGAAAAAGGTATTCACTTAATAGTCTTTGTGACATCTCCACTGTAACATGAAAAACATTGATCATTCCAAGGTAGGCTCCATACAAAATACTTGATACATTCTACTGTACATCTTTTGATATACATACAGCTTTTGAGCTTTTTATAATTATTCTCAACAGTGAAGTCCACAGACGTATTTTTCTTGGAAAGACACTAAGTTGTTTGTTCCAAGACCAGTAATGCAAATGCTCCTCCAAAAAAAAACAAAAACAAACAAACAAAAAAAAACCCACAAAAAAAAACAACAAAAAAAAAAAAAAAAACAAAAAAAAAAAAACCCCAAAAAAAAAAAAAAAAACAAAAAAAAAAAAACCCCAAAAAAAAAAAAAAAAACAAAAAAAAAACCAAAAAAAACCCACAACTTTTAAGCTTAAAAATTTGCCTTAAAGCTGTAAGTGATGTTTGCTCTAGGCAATCTTCACTGTCTGAAGACAGAGAGAATTCTTTTAAAATTAGCTTGGTAGCTGTGATGTAAAGAGAGTAGCTTTCTTCATGTTCAATCTTTTCCAATCTCAGTCAGTAACACAGGATATGATTTTTAATATCTTTATCTGATGGGAAGTCCTCTTCCTCGAGATTCATGTCAAAATAAGAGTAGAAGAATGCTTAAAATGCCTTATATCTTAATTATTCTTTAGTTGCATGTCAAATCATTCAATAGAAACCCAGTCTTGTGGTTTGGAGTACAGCATTTCTTTAATGTCTGTGTCCTTGCTATCTCTCTCCTTCCCATGAAATGAATGGTAACAAATAACACATTTTCTCAATGTATGACCATGTGAAAACAGCTGCCAAAAATACTATATCAAGAATTTAGCAAGACACAAAGCAGGGTAAGATATTTGCTCAAGCAACAAGAATAATCATGGTTTAAATGAAAAATGTTACTTATTGCAAAGATTTTAAACTAGTCTGTAATTAGTACCTAGCAAATGGCTTCCCTAGAGAGAAGCTATTCCACATTTGCTTGTGGTGCCTACTCACTCCTCTCTTGTATGCACACAACAAACAGGAATACAACTACTAGCATGGTAAGTCTTAATTCTATTTCTTACACTGCCTCTTATGTATTAACTGTTATCAAACTGTTACATGTGAAATTGTCACAGTAAACTTTTAGAATTATGATATGCAACTTGACTAAATGCAAGGACTTTTTTTCAGAAAACATTACAACCCCTCAACTAAATCATGATCAGAAGCCCTCATTGCTATGTAAAAATATTTTCCTTTATAAACTGGTTTAATAATCTCCCGAACTTGAAAGCCCAGAACTGGACACAGTACTCCAGTCGGGGACCTCACCAGGGCAGAGTAGAGGGAGAGGACAGCCTCCCTTGACCTGCTGGTCACACTCTTCCTGATGCACACCAGGATGCCTTTCTGTGGCCTTTTTGGCCACACAGGCACATTGCTGGCTCACAGTCATTCTATTATCCACCAGGACTCCCATGTCTTTTTCCTCAAAGCTGCCTTCCAAACCTGTACTGCTGAATGGGGTTATTCCTCCACAGGTGCAGGACACTACATTTGCCCTTGTTGAATTTCATCAGATTTCTCTCTGCCCAACCTTCCAGCCTGTCCAGGTCTTGCTGTATGGTGGCACAGTCTTCTCATGTGTCAGACAACTCTCCCAGTTCTGCGTCATCAGCATACTCGTTGAGGGTACATTCCATCCCTTCATCCAGGTCATCGATGAACATATTGGAGAGGACTGGACCAGTACTGACCCCTGGGGAACACCACTTGTTACAGATCTCCAACTAGATTCTGTGCCCCACCTCACCGTCCATTCTTCTAACCCACACTTCCTAACCTTACCTATGAGGATGCTGTGGGAAACTGCAACAAAAGCCTTGCTGAAGTCAAAGTAGACAACATCCACCACCTCCCCTTATCTATCCAGTCATGCCATTGTAGAAGGCTATCAGGTTAGTCAGACATGATTTGCCCTCAGTGAACCCATGCTGACTACTTCTGATAGCTTTCTCTTCCTCCATGTGCTTTGAGATGACACCCAGAATGAGCTGTTCCATCATCTTTCCAAGGACGGAGGTGAGGCTGAACAGTCTGTAGTTTCCTGCGTCCTCCTTCTTGCCCTTTCTGAAGACTGGAGTGACACTGGCTTTCCTCCATTCCTCAGGCACCTCACCTGTTCTCCAGGACCTTTCAAAGATGATGGAGAGTGGCCCATCAATGACTTCTTCCAGCTCCCTCCGCATTTGTGGGTGCATCCCATCAGGACCCACAGAGTTGATGATATCCAATTTATTTAACTGCTCTCTAACTTTATCTTACTCCAAAAAGGGAAAGTCTTCCTTTGTCTAAACACTCTCTGATTCCTCCGAAGTCTGCAGCTCCCGAGGGCTGGCCTAAGCAGTAAAGACTGCAGCAAAAGCACCATTCAGCAACTCCACTTTCTCTGCATCCTCTGTCACCATGGCCCCCACCTCATTGAAAAGCATGCCTACATTTTCTCTGGTTTTTCTTTTGCCTCCAATATATTTGAGAAAAACATTTTTGTTGACTTTGACATTCCTTGCCAATTTTAATTCCAAGGAAGCCTTGGCTTTCCTTGTTTCATCCCTGTCTACTCTAACAGCATTCTTGTAATCTTCCCAAGCGGTCAGTGCTTTTTTCCACTCAGTGTAAACTCCCTTCTTCCACTTGAGCTTTTTCAGAAGCTCCCTGCTCAGCCATGCAGGTCTCCTGCTGTCCTTGCCCGATTTCTTGCTCTTAGGGATGTACTGATCTGGAGCTTGGAGAAAGTGATATCTGAATATCAACCAGCTCTCTTGAGGCCCCCTACCTCCTGGAGCCCTAACCCATGGGATTTCTGCAAGAAGTTTCTTGAAGAGGTCGAAGTTAGCCCTCAAATCAATTGGTCTAAACTTGATTTGGTGCAACATTAGCATATGCTTTGCAGAGTATTTAGAACATTTGGAGACCGCTGGACAATTCTTTTATTTGTATCATACTACAAATATTTTAAAAAGCTATTCATTGAATGCAAGTGTGTTTTTCAATAGAGAGACATCTGGAATTTGTGCAGTTCTGTGGGAGGAAATTTATTGAGACTTTTCTTTCTAAGTTTAATAATTTTGTTGCCTTAAGAAAAGAGAAAAAAAAATAAAGAAAGAAAGAAAGAAAAGGAAGAGATGTGAAAGGGAAGGCTAAAGGGGAAGAGCTCTGAACTCCACACACACCACTCCAGGCATGGAACAAAACAAGAGGAAGTGGTACTATAACCCCATCCATAAAGAGGGATTGAGTCATCCCTTTCATTGGCACATTAGTGAAAAAGTTTGGGGTTTTGGTTTTAAATTTTTTAAGAGCTACCCACAGGCACTACAAAAGTTACTTATTTTGTCTCCAATAAAAAGACTTGACTGGGAACTTAGTTATGCTCAGCTGCATAAAAAGTAAAAGGTATATTAAAAAAGCAACATTAAAAAAGCAATATTAAAAGCAACACTGACCATGCTGTTGCAATGAGAAACTGTCTTCTGGCTTACCAAAAGTATTTTAAATCACTTTAACATGGAACTAAATACGGACAAAAGCCTAAGAAGTGGATTAAAGAAGATCATCATCAGTTCCCTTTTTAAAGGCTGCAACAATTCACATCCTCTGTTCTTTAAGTTACTCTACATCTCCAAGGTATAGAGGTCATTACCGCTATTGATACCCATTGAGCAACACTCCTGATAGTTTAAGAAATGACACCTAACATCTTAGAAGTGAGAGTAAATGACTGCTGCGTTTCTATACTTGTTTATTTTGCCTTGCTTCTTCCTGGACTACTTCTTGTATATTTTTTTATTAAGAAGATAGTACTTATTTAGTATATCTGTTACAGACAAGACAAATATTATCTCTTGCTTAATCCAAAATAGCCCAGTTGTACCTGTCCCTTTATTTCCCCAGACATATTTTTAAAAGGCATATTTTTACTTTAAGCAAGACCATGCTTTTGTAAACAAATTATTTCTGGTTTTTTTTTTTAACTGTATCTAACTATTCTGCCACACAGTTAGTAAGTAAAACTCTTACCGAAGCTATTTAGTTGCCTGAGGAAGTGGGGCTCTTTTTCTGCCCATCACTCATTCTAATAGCAACCATTAGAGAGCTCGAGTTTTCAGAGATACAAAGCTCCTTAAAGTTCTGGGAGAATGGAGGGCTGCAAAGAAAAAGTTCAAAAGAGTAAATCCATCATCCCACCAGCAGAAACACATCAGCCAATACATCCACAGCAGTCAAGCTCTACAGTTCGGAACAGCTGCTATAGAATATACCAGCAGTAACTACCAATCTACCATCTTCTGCAGACAGAAAGACAGTTGAAGTTTAAAAGAATACTGAATAATCGTGACAAAACAATTATCCTTTATTATTTGTATTATAATTCTAACTAGTAGGAAAAGCTCTATGAACAATGGAGCTCCAAAGACTGACTTCTACTCCCACTTTCTCCTCAAGTTCAAAGTGCTTTTAAGATGCTTTTGAAAATTTGGTTCAGAGAAAAAGCAAACACATTTTATTTTCAAATCCTTCCACTACTTTTAGTATCTGAAAAGATGATAAAATCCCAGTGTATACATTGTATTCAGAATTTATAATGAGGGTAAAGCTGCCTGTGCCCAAAGTTTTACTTGCTGAAACGTAGAAGTTAGCAGCTTAATTAAAGATCTAAATACAGGAATGGTTTACTGGACAGATGTATGGAATGTGAATTGTATTAGCAGATCCTGCATCTACACATCAACTGCAACAAAGCTCAAGTAACCTACTTTGTATGAACTGCCTCCTGATCCTTGCATGCACCACACCGTAGGAGTTCCTATGGAAAGTTAATACACACAAAGCCTATACATAAATTGCCCTGTCATAAGTTGCTTGCATGTCCAGAACCTCACTGTAGTGATTTATTTTCAACCTTAGTGCTGAAGACTCATCTGACAAGCAAGTGAGGATTTAAACGCTAAACTAAAGAAGCTGTAGTTCCTTATCAGCCCAAGTCACTCTTGCCACTGTCATGACCGCAATCCTCTTGCTCTGCTCCAGCCACCAAACCTCAACTGCTCCCTTTGCCTTGGCTGCAGAACTCACGTGGCTGGGCAGCTGAGCTGAGCTACGTCAGCATGTTCAACCAGTGACAGACTAATTTGTGTGTTCTTCTCCACTCCCAGAAGCTAACACACAGCAACCTAGCACCAAAGCAAAAGGCGTGGGGCTGTACAGCTAGGAGTGGTACAAAAGAGGACAGCGCAGGACCAGGACAGCCAGTTCTGCTTAGGTTGCTAGGAGAGCACAGATCAATTACACCAAATCCACCTAAGCCTCACAGGACTACTTGTATCTTAGACAGGTCTATAGTAACTGTATGAAATATTATCATTATTCAAATAAAAGGTATTTTTAAATATTTACCCATAACAGCTTTAAACTATATAGATTTTAAAAGATTCAGTGTGTAATTTGTCTTTTTTTCATGTGCCTCAACTGTTTTTCTATAATGCATCACAATTTAATGATAAAATCTCCATTTCCTCTCCTCATGATACACTAATATAGTCTTTCTTCTGAATCTGCCTTAGATCAGTGACATGAGATGTGAATAAATAACTTGAGAAGAAAGAATTCCTGTGGAAATAACAATAAATAAAACAATACACAGGCATCTTTGAATAATTTTTTTTTTAAAGCCATGGCACTGTACCCTCCAAAAGCATACCAGATAAAAATAGTAAGGCATAATGGTCTTCTTCATTTTGGAATAAAACTGCACCAAGTGAAAGACTTACAAAACACAGGAACTCAAGGATCTTAATCTGCTCAATCTAATCTTCTCCCAAAGAGCTTTTTGAGGTAATTTTATGAATTGTACTGAAAATAATAGATTTAAAAAAAAAAAAAAAGTAAACAAACAAATTAGATCAAAGGTTTCAATTTGCCTCAGCTGTGTAAGGAATCATAGAATCATAGAATGGTTAGAGTTGGAAGGGACCTTAAAGGCTATCGAGTTGCGGCACCTCCCACTACAGCAGGAACAACAGAACTTCCTGGTTCACTGTTATGTCTTGATACTGATGTTTCAGCTTTTTTTTTACCTTTTTTTTAAAGCTACTTTACAAAGAACTTCAGTATGTGCTGTAGTCTGTCCTATATATAAAGACAATATAATATTAAAAATTAGTTCCCTTTAAACAAAATACCCAGCAGTATTAACTGGATCAAGTGAAAATTTTTATTGCAAAAGGTACAGGTATAGACGATGAAAGCAACATCAGGAGCTCTAGCAGAAAAAACATACTTGCTTCTTCTAGCACTCAAGGCATGACAAATAAAAACTTCAAAACATTTCTACTGTGTTTGGGTACTGGAATGGGATTCTGACATCAGGAACTGAAGTTGTTGAATAATTTAGTTTGTTTACAAGCACTGTCCTCCTCCAAGTAATTAACCAGGCAGTGTTTTGAAATTATACTGTTGTGACCATAATCTTGCAAGAGATCAGTGCAAACCAGACTACGCAGTATTAGTCTGACCTAAAGGGGGAAGTTGACTATTGCTATTTGTAGTTTCAGCAGCACCTGAACACATTTATCTTTGACAGTTGAAGTTGCCAATACAGTATTCTAACAAACAAACAAACAAAACCAATACAACAAGGCCACAAAATAGAAAAAAAAAAAGAGCAAGGGAGTGTGTTTGCTTAAGGAAACCTAGAAAAATACACATGCAGCATGCAAGACAATTATATGTGATTTAGAAGATGCAAATACTTACTACAGGGGAAAAAAAAAAAGAGGAAGAGAAATAAAAACAGAAAAAAAGGACATGCACATTGAATAATACACAGCAACAGAGTTCCCATAGCAAGCCAAAAAATACAATGCAATGGCATTACACTGTTGTGTAAAAACAGAACCTGCCACACACAGAAGTCATCTGCAGTACCTGGAAGTTCACTGACTTCACCAAGACCTGGGGCAGGCAGACAACTTCCCCATGGTCAGGGAAATAAAATAAAATTCTAAATTTTATATTTAAAAAAAAAAAATTTGAATGATTAAAATAAAAAAAATGTTTGTGACATCTCTGGGCTTTCAAGTGGTTGGCTCAAGCTATACACAAGTGTAGCATTTTTTGTGTGTCAATATATTTTTCCATTGCTTATTCTTGGGGTTTTTGTTCGATTTTTTTTTTAATATTTGTTCTTTTTTGCAATACACATATTGACTATAACCAGATACCCCTTGTGTTCCAGCAAGATTATCTTTCTTACTCTTCTCCAACTAGGAAAACTGAAGAGAACAAAGCCATGTAGTACCATCTACAGAAAAGGAAGGAAAAAAAAATTATCACATTCATCAGAAGCCTCTCTGCAGCTCATCATAAAACAAGTGGACATGAGCGTCTAGATTAGGAATCTGTTTTCAACAAATGAGAACCAGACATATGCTTCCATTCTTTAATTGACATTTCAGATTTTTATGAATTTGTTCCTCTTTTGATAGGCTACACAAGACATACCTATAGGATTGATATTGGGCATGCAATTGCACCTCTCAAAAGAGCACTCAAGAAGAAAAAGATACAAGATAAAATATATTGCAAGGAATATTCTATGTATAACTGCAACTGGTCTAAAAAGAGATCACAATGTGTATTTAAAAGCTGATGAATTAAAGTTTGATTGATTAAAAATATGGTACAAAATTTGTGATCCAAACAGTAATAGTTAAAATTGAAAACATTTATTCTAACAAACACTCATGTATTATGGCAGACTTAGAAATATTTAATTTCAGTAAGGTTGCTAAAGATAGTTAGGGTAGACATCACCAAAACAAAAGCACTACCTAATTTTTTCCAATATGGCCCAATAAAATAATTAGTGTAACGTTTAAAGGACTATTAGCATGTGATGACTGAGCAGCATTTAGAAGAGAAATAGTTTTTGAACAAGACCTTTAATAATGTTTATCAGCAAAAACTGTAAAACAAACACAAAGCTACCAAAGAGGGCAATATCACCTGCAACATGAAAATACTGTAGCTGTTCCATAATTCTTGTACAGCCAGCCGTGATGATTCTTCAAAACTCTCTTGCTAATCCAAAAGCTAAACAAAAAGAAGTTTTGGGTTCTCAGAGGTTTGTGGTGGTGTGCTCTCCCCTGGCCACTTCCACAGCTTTCAATCTTTAACTCTTATTGGGAGTTCTGGTGAGTTTATCATGCTAAACTTTGAGATCTTAGCTAAATCAATAAAGGATTGATTGTGCATATATAATCCTTCAAACATAAACTACTGACCAAGTCTTGGACTAAGATTGGATCCAGCCACACCAAGACTCCTCTTTGAAAAGGTCAGAAAGTAAGCATTTTTTTTCTGACCTCACGACTCAAGAGGAGGGTTCTGTCAGTTCTGTTAGACCCTGTCCTCTATGCAGTAAATAACAGACTGTGCCTTTCCATCATCTTGTTCAAATACTTTTACTATCAAACTTTGTTATATACCTGTTTTATATCAATAAATAGTTCACTGCTCCACTCTTAAAAGTGGAGTGAATCACCCTGTCCACAACAAGGTTTTTAAATGGCTTCCTGAATAATTTCTGCTTACAATTCAAAAAAAGATTTGTAACAGCCAGTTTCACAGACAACTTAAAGCTAAAATTCAAGCTGTATTTTTGACTTCTGAATCACCTCAAAAAGCATTCCTTACAGGTAGGGTTTGACCCTCCTATTACATGACTATCCTTTTTGGAGAGCAAGTACAATGAAATGGAAACATGAGCATTTAAAGAAAGGGGAGAGGGACAAGCAGGAGTGTAACCTTCACTTACCTCAAAGAACTGGGGTGGCTTTTATGTAATAAGAAAAAATATGTAGAAAAACAAGCTTTTAATTATTTAATTAAGCTGGTATACAGCTGGACATTTATAAGAAGCAAAGGCCAGAAAACAGTAAAAGGCTATTTTTGCTGAACTGTCTTTTCAAGACACTGCTGAAGAAATGCAGATCAAGTGGAAGGAATAACCCTAAATAGAAACTACACCTGACTCAAAAGTTCCAAGAAGAAAATAGATGAAGACTATTAATACCTTAGCAGAAAATACCATATATACTTGCACCTTTCTTATCTCTCCCTTGGCACCAGGTTACACCTATTCTTGTAGAAAAGATACTGGGTTTGAGTCAGAGCAAAGGTCCATCTATGGGGCCATTCTTACATTCTTAGGAAAATTCCAAGAAAAAAAAAAAAAAATTAAGTAAAACTATAATATCAGCCATTAGGTGTCTTCTATTTAGTAAGTGTAAAATTAAGTACAATAATTCCTTATATTATATTCCTGCAATGGTATTGTTCCATAGGACTAAATAATTAGGTAAGTCATGAAGGGCAGGGAGAAGGCAAAATTAACAAAAGCAAGAAAAATGTATGTTCATGAAAACACAGAAAAGATAACATGACATTCTGACATTCCAACTTCCTGTATTTTTCTTCCTAATCTTGAAATGTAATCCACAATGAGGAGACAAATAACAGATAATTGAAAAAGGCTTTGGTTTTGAAAACAGAACAGAATGCATATTTAGATAGCCAAATATTTGCAATTCAATAGAAAGATCAGAAACAAGGTTATCTAAGCATGGCATTTTGATTGAAAAGTCAGAAGTATATCTGATTTAATGCATTCAGTGTATTGCTACTTTCAGACCATAATAGTTAGCTAATGGATTGATTACAAGTTCTTCAGGCAATACCACAGTTGAAGACTAACAAAATACCCTGTGCAGAAAGAAACATTTTAGAAATGCCAGGGAGTGGTACCACTTCTGTTATTATTGCTCTGAAAAGCTCACTAATTGCAGTTCTTCCTGGAAAGAAACAGAATGAGCAGAATTAGATTCTCATTTGAAATGAGGTATAAAATGAGATGAGATGTGGAAAGCCCTCACACAGACTTGAGAAGATTTAGCTATTTGTCAAGGAAGGTACCCTCAAAGTATCATGGAAAAGATCAGAACAGAAAACATTTTAGTTCACAGGAATGGACACAAATCAACAGAGGATCCTATTACAAAAAAGCCAATCTTTGCAATAAACACAATAGAATAAGCTGAAGCTAGACTGTAAAAGAGCTGCAGTTGTTGGACCTGAATCAGCTTGCTAGGCCCACCAGTGGACGATGTTGGAGCTCTAAAAAGAATCTCGCTAACTAAAAGTCTATTTTTCAATAATAATTCCCAAGAGAAGAAAAAGAAAAAGAGAAACAAAGTTGACAAATACATCAGTCTCACATGAGAAAAAGTTATCTATTCAGGGAATGAAAAGATAGAAAATGCTTCAAATCCCTGTTATCAATGAATAAAACAAATTTCTGTAAATGTATACCAAATAGCACTTTTCTACAATTCACAAAAATCACACACTACAAAACTAGTAAGTAGATAAGAAAAAGCTAGGAAAATATTTTAAAACTTACAACCATGTATATTAGCCTAGTTAACTTACATTCTGTGAAAGAAAAGATACCAATATTAGCTTAGGACAAAAGCCTTGCACAAAGGCCACTACACTTTCCTTACACAAAAGCAACAGAACGCTTCTCCCTCTTTTCATATCTACTTTGCAGATAAACACTTTTTTTTTTTTTCCCTCATAGAGTGAAATGTTCTGAATGTTTACTCTGTGGCTGTGGACATTTTACATTTCAAGGACAGTAAGTTAAGGCTAACAATAAGAACAAAACCGGTATCTTAATGATTTTGTTTTCTTGGATTTATACATAAGCCCACCCCCTTTCTGACCACAGTAGTCTATAGTGGCACAGAAGACAGCCAGATAAGACAGCTAAACAGACCAAATGTATCTTTGCTGCTGGAAAAGAGAGTATTCTCTTCTTCCAGGTTTGCCACTGCTGTCCCCATTCCATCTACTTACTCTGGGACTCATCTGATCACACAATAATAGAATTCTATTTGATAATCAAGCACAACAAAAAGGAAGAGCAAATAAACTTGTCGCGTACTTAGAAAAGTAGCAGAGCCACTGCCACAGAGCAGTACAGACATGATGTACCAAAACCAGAGGGGAATGGGTAATTAGTACTACTCCATGCAGAAGCATTAAGACAGGAAAACGGCTCGTCAGTCTGTTTAACATCCACCCATTCCCAAAGACTTACTTCTTACCCACCCTCTAAGAACCTCCATGATACATCTCAGTGATGTGGTCCTGAGTATTTTCCCGAACACATCTCCCTCTCTGAAATTTAATTATGTCAGCAATCTACTAAAACATCTTTGTAGAGTTTATCTAGGACAGGCTGTTTTTGACATAATACAGAATCACAGAATGGTTAGACCACCAAGTTCCAACCCCCCCTGCAATGGGCAAGGACACCTCCCACTAGGGCAGGTTGCTCAAAGCAACATCCAGCCTGGCCTTGAAAACCTCCAGGGATGGGGCATCCACAGCTTCTCTGGGCAACCTGTTCCAGTGCCTCACCACCCTCACAGGAAAGAATTTCTTTCCAGTATCTAATCTAAATCTCCCCTCTTTAAATTTAAAACCATTACCTCGTGTCCTATCACTACCCTTCCTGACAAAGAGTCCCCCTCTGGCTCTCCTGTAGGTTACCTTCAGACACTGGAAGGCTGCTATAATAAATATATTAATTTAAAATGTATTGTTTTTTTTCGAAAGTCAAAGAAAATTGTCATTAAAAAGGTCATCGTAACTATAAATGCATCTGTAAAATAAAAGGACTCCCAGGTTATTGGGGGTAAAGTGGGAAAAACTAAACTACAAGAATGAACAAAGTATTTGTAATTCATTTAAATATTTTCATGCATGTATAACTGTACGAGAGACAGATAAACAACATAGAACAAAGTTTTTCAAACAAGTAGTTTGTACTCTCCTCCCAGTCTAATTTTCATGTGTTTTGTTACTGTTTAAGTCACATGATCACATACTATTTTTCCCCAGAACATCTGCCTCATTCAGTGCACTAGATGGACTCTGATCCAGGAAGGCATTAGCATGGTGCACTGAAGAAAGCTTTTCTCTGTAGACCATTCCACTGAGAGCATGCAGATACACATGATCGATATTAGAACGGAAGAAACACAGGCATTCAGTAAGAGCATTCTAAACCTGACAGACAGTGATAGACCCCCACAGCCTCACTCAGCACAGGGCAGATGTGTATCTCAGAAGAGATACACTTACCTAAGCTAGCTTCCACCTCGCAGGTTTGGAGCTCCATCCCCTAGTAACAACAAACGTTCTTTTCTCAAATTTCAAAGAGTCCCCTGGTGAGACGCATATCAATTTTTACTACATTATGTAGCATGTTCTTCAAAGAGGGGGAAGTGCGTGCCATTGTATCCATTTCCAGCCCCACAAGTGCTAGAAGCAGATAGGACAATTTCTGCAAGTAAATTGTGCTATTTGCATGGATTCAGTGCCTGACACCCCATTTCAAACTTTTCTAGCAGAAAACAAGAATTTCCCAGATTTTCTTGGCTTTCTAGATAAAGTAAAAACAATCTGTTTTCTCTCAGTTCCATTCTGCCTGCAAAGCCAAGAAATGCAGTGCTGACATACAAATTGTCTTTTTAGGAGATTCAAGAAGACCCTATGGTATCAATATACATTGAATCTCTTTTTCCTGCATTTACAAGAAATGGAAATGGTACTTCAAAATTCATTTCTGCAGCTACTTATGCCTCAGGTTTCCTTCTAGTTAATCAAGGAATCTTGCTAGCTCCTACCTACATGTGAACATAGAATTTTCCAGTTCACTTTCATAACCCAGTTCTCTTCTGGCTTGTACATTATCAACAGAATTGTTAAAAAATTCTGCCTGCCAAGTCTGTTACAGCAGATGAAGCACAACATAGCAAGAACTCATTCATCTTTGCAAAAGTCAGACAGCGTAGATATAGGAAGCATTCATCTGTCAAAAAAAAAATTGCAATCCCACGATAAATTACGTTTGGCAACAACTTTTATGCCAGAATGCTCCTCTCTAAAAGAATTAATGAAAACAGTTATATCTGATCCCCTACAAATAACTTTTAGATTCTTGAGATTTTGCTAACATCCTGTGTATCCTCAGCTACACTATTCTTGCTATTCTGTCAGCCTTCCTGGCCTTCTTTCAGACAACAGCCCGGCAAATAAGCAAACAACCACAACAAAATATTTACAGGAAAAGTGACAAAGTGTTTTAAAAAAATAATAATCTTTGTAATGTTTACCTTTAACTTTTTTTCCCTGTTAAGTAAAATTGAAATTTGAGGCGCTTCCACACTGACATGAGTGCAGTTCCAGTGAGACAGACTTCTCAGCATCTGGACATAAAGTCATTCCCAGAGGAAATTGATCACAGGAAATCACAGCATATTTAATCATGTCTGAAGTTCAGCTTACAAAAAACTCACCCATCCCACATATCATTTTACACAGGCAAAGCCAGGGCCAATGTCACAATGTCTTAAACGGCATTCCAAAGGAGAAAGGACGATCAGCACAGTGCTAGAACAGGCCTTTTGTAATTTCAAAGTCGTTAAATATTTGATGAGTACCTTTGCTTTCACTGGGAAGAGATAATTTCTTCAAAGCGCAGATCAGAGGATGCTATCTGTAATTTCTTGTCACGAGCACGCGACTCATGTATCTTCAACTCGCGGGCACAACATCTACGTCTTTTCTATCATTTATTTATTTATTTATTTATTTATTTATTTTTTACCGGAAAGCCGTTAAAAACGGACAGCCTCATAGCCAGCTCATCAGAAAAACGCCCCAAACGCCGCCCCAGGGGGCTGGCACGCCCTGTCCCTGTCGGGTTCCCCCGGGCCGGGCCGGGCCGGGCC
>VZRU01019383.1:331-16082 GCA_013398155.1 Pedionomus torquatus | reverse complement strand
GAAAAAAAAAAAAAAAGCCACCCAGGGAAAAAAGAAAAACAAAAACCAAAAAAGAAAGGGAGGATTTTGAGGTTTCTGGCTCTTTTTTTGGTGAGACAAAAAGCGGTTTGGAACGCGAGGAGCAGAGGAGGGAGAGCACCGCTTATTTTCTAGCGAGTATTGCACTTCTAATACTGGGAGAAAAAAAGAAGTCGTCAATACACAGTTTCAAGCTGTTGCATGCAGCTTTGCCTCCTTTGCTTAAAGTACACACCATTTAACGTCTCTCTTTTTTTTAAACATATACGTTTACACTTTTTTTTTTCTTTTTTTTCCTTTTTTTTTTTTTTTTTTAACGTTACACAATTCTAAAATATTATAACCTCCTCTGGTTTTATTACCAAACAACAAGTATGCAGTTACCAAAGTTACAGAAGGATTCCATTTATACAATGAATACATTTGGTATATAAAAAAAAATATTCTATGTATATTTTTCCTCTCCATATGGACACCGTGTCTAGTCCCACTTTTCATTATGCTGCCGGCTGAGTACTGAGTACGGGTACTTTTTAAGTATTGAAGTGTATACAAGGCTCTCACTTTGTAACCTGTAGCATATAAATGCGACAAAGCATGTTAAAAAGTTTCCATGTTTAACAGCCAATGAAAATATAAAATAATTGAGTCAATGAAAAAGGGCACGTTAATAACATCTGGGCTCCTTACCTGCCGGAGACACTGAAATCCATCACCACAGCACGATTAAGAAGTTCCCCTACCTGCCCCCCCACCCCGGGGGCTCTGGTGGGGTGGCCACCTTTTCTACGGGCGGCACAAAGTCCGCCTCCATAGAGCAGGGGACCTTCTGGGAGGCTCGACGGGGTGGAAATGGCTACGGTCCGCAATTTATGCTGGGATGGGGGTGCAAAAAAAATCACGGGGGAGGCCACAATTTTTTTTTTTTTGTTTTGCACAAGAAGCTCCCAAGGGAGCTAGAAATTTGCAGATGTGATGATAGACATTTCAAGTGCCTACATCTACTTTAAACCATTAGAGAGAAATACATCATGGGTGAAATCTTTATGCAGAGGCGCGGAACTCTTGTTCCGCTCCAGCCAATTCAAACCAGTCGTGTTCCAACACAAGCCGGTCTTTTTTGCTTCTTCTTCCACATGTTGGAATTTCTCCGATAAAGATTTCAGGCCACTTCAATTCATTTCGACAGAGCTATGCAGAATAACGGGGCTATCGTTTGCCAAACTCTGGTTGTCACCAGGGCTGTGAAACGCCTTGAGGTGTCGCCTTTCGAGGAGAAAGCTGCACTTTGGTGGCGCTCCATCGAGTACCGGGCACCGGGCATCCCACACCACATCTCCACCTCGGGACACTCTGCATAGCTCTGAGCGATGGTGGGAAGGGATGGAACACACACAAAGCTACGGGGTTTTTGTTGGTTTTTTTTTTTTTTTTTTTCCTTCTCTTAGGAACCTTTGGGATGAGTCCTCCTTCCTCACAGCTAAGAAAACAAACGTGACAGACAGGGAGACCACGCGGCTGACCTGAAGGCGTGAGGTTTACCAAACCAGATTTTGCCATCCATTAAAATGGCCAAACTGGTTTAGACCACCTGAAAGCTCCGAGGGGGAGCCAACAGATCCCTTTTGACTTTCTCGGGGCCTTTCTTCAGGCTCCAACCAAGCTCTAAGTGTTCTGGCCACTCAGAGGCAAGGCGTTGATGGCAACAACCTGCCCCAGGCGTACAATTACAGGCATAAATCCACGTGCTACCGCCGAGGTGAGGAGGCTGAGGGCGTAACATGGGGCTGACACCAGGTTTCTGCCTTGTACATACCTGAACTCTCTCAGATTCCCACTACCAAGGCACAGGGAGTGACTCCTGGACCCAGCGGAAGGTTTGTGTGTGTTCGATCCAAAGTTACTGTTAAACCCTGCAGAGGATTGTCACCTCTGCGCGAACATGAAGGGAGCTGAAAGTTCCAGGTTTAGCAATACCCCTAATTCCCCCCCTCCCTGGGGGCCCAACCACCCGCAGGACAGAAAAAAAACACCAGATCCTGCTCCTGTTTCCCCTAGGATAACAGTTCCATGGATTAGAAGCAATGCTGCTACGGAGGTGTTCTCCATGGAAGTACCATTGGGAATGTCAACCTTTCAGTCCCTTCTTTGCATTTCAAACCCTACGGGTGAAACAAAATTAGATAAAAGGAGAAAAGATTTGCTCTTACCCCATTCCACCGCGTCCTCCTCCCCGCCCACCTCTGCTCATGCCTCCGCGATCATATCCTCCTCTTCCCCTGCCCCGGTTATCGGGGCCGCTCATGTTCCGGTTCTCTCCTGGGCCTGAAAAGCCTCCAGATTCCTGTCCGTACACGTTCATGCTGCTCGGATGGTCCTGACGGAACGAACCTAAGGAAGTCCGTAACAAATAGGTTAGGGAGCCGCAGAGAAGAGCAGGTAGAAGCTGCCCGTCCTCTTTTTAAGCCCTTTTACCCACCTTCAGCCCTGGAACATAATCAGGAAAAGCGATGGGGCAAGAGGAAATAGCTTCAAGTTGCACCGGGGGAGGTTTAGGATGGGTATCAGGAAAAAAAATTCTTCACCAAAAGGGTTATCAAGCCTTGGAAGAGGCTGCCCAGGGAAGCGGTGGTGTTGCCATCCCTGGAGGCATTTAAAAGCCGGGCAGACGTGGTGCTGAGAGACACGGACTAGCGGTAGATTTGGGCTGCGTTGGGTTGATGGTTGGACTCAAATGATCTGAACATTCCCTCCCAACCTGGAGGGTCCTATGACTCTATTACAGTCGTTTGCTGTAGCGCTCACAGCAACAGCCTTAACTTTAGGGGAGATGTGTCGCTTTCCGTTTGCAGAATCAAGGCCCTACCGCTCTGACCTCTGCAGAACTGGCCAAACAGAAGCCTTTCCACCAAGTCTTGCCCGCTCCAGCCACGGCGTTGGGTGCGTTTGTGGATTTTGGACCACCCTTTCACCTTCGCTGTGCTGAGCTGCTGAGCAGAGTACCACCATTCGCCCCCGCACCAGCCAAGCCGTTTTTCAGCGAGAAAGGGCAAAACCCAGCTACGGTACACGCTCTCCTTTCAACACAGCCACAAAGTTTAGACCCAAAATAATGCCTTCAGAGACTGCCCATCCCACAAGGCTGAGGGAGACCGACCCTCTCCTCCCCAGAGAGGCACCTCTGCTAAGTACACTCACTCTGCTGGCCGTAGCTGCTGCTCTGCTGGCTGTACTGGCTCGGGGCCTGGCTGTAGGATGCTGTTGGGGGCGGGTAACTGGTCGGGGGGGGCTGCTGCCCATAGCTGCTTTGCTGGCCATAGCTGGTCTGCTGTCCGTAGGTGCTCTGTTGCCCGTAGGTGCTCTGCTGGGAGTAAGTGCTCTGATCGTAACTGCTTGGCTGCGTGGAGGAGTAGCTGGAAGAGAAGAGTGTGGGAAAGATGAGCCAGTTCCCTGGGGACATGCATGAGGCTGCAGAAGTGGCCAACACACGAAGGTAGTGCAATTAGGAACTGTTGTAAACAGTTTAAAAAGGTGAGTCACCCTACGGAGGCCGGTCTAGCGGCAGGAGACAACACTGGTCGACAGCTCAAAGCAGAATCCACACACGACTGTTGGCAATTTATTCACATTGTTAGAGGCAGAAAAGCCAGGGCAAGAATCAGCACAACACAGGTAACGGCCTCCCTTTCTGCCTCGGCACCGGAATATTTTCAGCCGATGGATAAGACATCAATGGATAAAAGAAAAAGATGGCAAGTCTCTCCTGGCACATCTCAGGCTTTGAGAATTTCAGACCATACACTTCAGAAACGTATGTTTATCAGCATGTTAAAGGCAGCTAAAAGAAGAGATGAGCTTGTCATCAAAGCCATGTGTAAGGAGTCACAGAAAGGTCACTGGAACACACTCCATATCTAGGAAATTTCTTAAAAACATTTGTCACTCTTTTGCCCTGCTATTGTACACGTGTTCACAGAGACACCTACATACTCAATTGTAGCTTATAAATATTTTATCAATATCTAAAGGGAGAGGATGGGGTCAGACTCTTCTCAGTGGTGGCCGGTGAAAGGACAAGGGGCAACAGGCACAAGCTGGGACATGGGAAATTCCATCTGAACACAAGGAAAAACTGTAGCAATAGGAGGAGGGGGAATGGTTTTAAATGGAAAGAGGGGAGACTGAGATGAGGTCTCCAGGATAAATTCCTTGCTGTGAGGGTGGTGAGACCCTGGCCCAGGTTGCCCAGAGAAGCTGTGGCTGCCCCATCCCCAGAGGAGTTCAAGGCCAGGTTGGAGGGGGGCTTTGAGGGACCTAGTCTGGTGGGAGGTGTCTCCACGCAGGGCAGGGGTGGCACTGCACGGATTTTAAGGTCCCTTCCAACCTGAAGCATTTTGTGATTCTTTCCTGTGAGGGTGGTAGAGCCCTGGAACAGGCTGCCCAAAGAAGCGGTGGAGTCTCAAACCCCACCTGGACACCTTGGGTGTTCCTGCCCAACCTGCTCTGGGTGACTCTGCTTTGGCAGGGGACTGGACTGGATGATCTCCAGAGGTCGCTTCTGACCTCTACCAGTCAGTGATTCTTTGATAGCTCCATCTTCCCTACAACAAGAAGTGCTCCAACAAGAACCACACCTCCCTCCTCCCAGGACACCAAACCACCTTTTACATCCGTTTGTTTAAAATCCCTGGAGGAAATCCCTTTTGCCCAAGCTAATTGGGAAGTTCTTGCACAAGTTGGAGGAGCCTGGGCCTGTTGGGAACGTTACCTTGTGGGCGGGTAGGAGGGAGGCGCGGTGACTGGCTGCAGGGGGTAGCTGGCAGGCACCTGAGGGTAGCTGTAGTTGCTCTGGCCATAGCCCAGGCTGGGCTGGCTGTAGCCTGTTGTACTGGATGGCGGCTGGCTGGTCTCTGCTGGTTTGCTGCCATCCTGGGGTCTGCATTGAAGAAGGAGGAAATATGGGTGCAAAGCCCCACCTCTGGTGGCAGCCAAAGTGCCCCCAGCCCCCCACCCCAGACAGAACTCACTACTGATTTCTCTGGGGAGAGTCACAAACTGGCATCGTCCTCCTTAAACACTAAACATTTTAGCACCTGGGTATTCACATGCTCCTCTGCCATCAGGATAGGACTGGGCAGCATCTGAACAGAGAGCACCGACACTAGAGCTTCTGTTCACCCTCTGCATTAGGAAGCCAAAGGCAGGGGAATTTAGATTTTGGCTCTAGAATGGAGTGGAGGATGTGAAAGGGCCAGGAGATCGGGAGCAGCACTGCCCCTCCGCTTGAGCTGGTTATATACAGCGTTCGGAAACGATCAGCTCGAAAACAAGCAGAAACATGCAGTTAAATGCACCATTGTTTGGTTCAGAATTCAGCGCAAGCAGATATCGCCCCACGCCCGTTATCCGCTGAAAGGGAAAGGATGCTGGGGGTTGGATTAGATGACCTTTAAAGGTCTCTCCCAACCCAAACTATTTGATGATTCTACGTTTATTATTAACTCCCAAGGTCCGAAAAGAAAGAGAACATTTTGCATGTGATTCACATGCCTCCTCTTTTTGTATTTGTCCCACAGCTTTTATAACTCCTAAGCGTTTATTAGAGCAGAGAAAGAAGAGTTAAGCTACTTTTGTTGTACAAGTTGGGAAAAATTATTTTAAATGATGTCAGGATTCATACTTAAAGTGCAGAGACAGACACAATCAGAGCTGTGTCGGGCTCCGCCTTTTCCTCAGCGGTCTGGTTGCTACAAACATCAGGTAAACGAATAAAGCAGTTTTTGCTCACTACTCCACAAGTTTCCATGATGTATTCGAAAACTTTCACATCCTGAGTGAACAATTATACTAAATATACTATTGAGAGTGCCCAGACACAAGGGGTTTAAAAAGGAAATTGTTTTCAGCATGCGCACCCGCTCCAGAAGCCGCAGCACGCAGCGGTATCCTGCCTGACCCCCGTGACTCACCACCAGATCAGACTGGTCCCTTTTCTGTTCTACGGCGTGAGTCAAGAGCCCGTTTCTTGCAGCTTGGTTGCTTTCTGTATCTCCCAGAAACAGCACTGACTCACCCTGCCGGAGCAGAACCTACCTACGCTGCTTCCCCCAGCCCTGAAACGCAACGGGATGGGACACGGCGAGAGCAAAACTCAAGTGCAACAGGCAGAGAAACAAGCGTAAGCAAAACCAGTGGCTCCCAGTTGGGCTGGGAGGGAGGAGCCCGGTGTTACCTTGGGGGGGCGGAGGCTGGTGGCTGCTGGCCGTAGGTCGGGTAGGCGGGCTGGGTGCCGTAAGCGGAGGGTGCTGCATAGGAAGCCTGGGTGGTGGTAACCGTGGCGGTGCTGGTATCGTAGGCGGCTGTGCCGTACCCCTGGACGGGCTGACTGTAGGCTGGGGGGGCAGTTGGGGCAGAATAACCTACAAGAGACAACAGCAACCTCCATCAGATCAGTCTGGCGACCGTCGCTCTTAACATTCCAGGCTATTCTGCTTTTCTTGATGGTTTGTAAGACCTCGGGTACAGCACCCAATTTTACCACTGTAAAAATATCACACATCACCCCAAAACGATGAATTAACCCAACACCGTACCTTCCCGTTCCTCAGAGAAACCCCCTTCCCCCGGGAAACTGGAGCCTGCAGCCCCAGCTCTACCCTCAGCATCCAAAAACCACTCTCCCAGGAGCTTTTTGGAAGCCACCCTTCAGCCAGCATCCAAAGGCTAACGAAGCTGATGGGTAATGTAATAAAGCCCAGCGAGGGCAAGCCGAGGCACGCAGCGTCTCCTCAACACGGGAACACCCAACAAAGCTCCCGTTTGCACTAAGGTAAAAGTAATCCAATCAATCGATTTAAGAAGTATGGTCCCATCCTTTCAGCTTTTCTGAAAAATGAAAGCTCAAAGCAGCACCAGGCTGATCTGACAGGTCTTTTTGAGCCATTTACAAAGTCTTAGTTTAAATCAGTAATTCTGGAAACAGAAGGAAAGCACTTTACGTTGGCTCTAACTTAAGAGAAAGATCAAAAAAAGACACATAAGGCAGTTCCTGATGCTTCATGTACCTTTAATTTTCTTAGCATTTCAGTTTGGTTTAAGTGAAAAGCTTAGAGCTTGTGCATTTCTTTCCAAACAATTTTACAAGAATATCCAAGATCCCAAACCAGCTCCATTTAAACCAGTCTTTCCAGCAGCCAGCACTGGATAATTTTGGCTTGTCACAAAGGTGAGCTCCAAACCCGGCACACACACGGTGGCCTTTTCTAGTTAAGAACCTCCCCAGCAGGATTTTTAATTATGAAATGCAGACTTGCATGAAAAAAGTATCAATTAAAACTGTTGTTAGCGAAAGATGACTTACTAAAAATATAAAACATCGATTGCCAATGAGCAGCCAAATGGTCTCAGTCTTACTGATGTGCTCTTAATTGCATTAATTAAGGTAGCAGCTTCTCCATCGCTTCTTATTTTTAATAAACATAGGACACTTGTGACATACAGCAAACATTTTGGGGCAAATTGTGCTGTAGTTTTTTATTTCAATTCCCCAAATTTGCAAAACAAATGTGCTTCCAGCAGAATACAGCGTGCCCTCCCGAAGCACCGCAGCAACTTCCACATCTCGCTACAAAACTGGGACCCTTCCCCAGGGCTGCCTGAGCCACCCAGTGAAGAGGAAGAGAACCCAAAAGAGGAAGTTTGCAAAACACATTAGTTAAAAAAAAAAAAAAACAAACCACGACAAAACTTCAGCTTTCTGTCCCGAGAGCACTCTTGAATTTTCTGGTTAGCTTCAGGATCCCGAAGAAGGGGATCCAATCCCGTCTGCTCTCGTCACCTGCAAGAGCCACCCTAAAGCTCCCTCCTGCCCACACAAGCCGCCTTCCTCCTGCCTTTGGCCCCTCCACGCTTGCCGTGTTACCACTGCTGAAAGCCACGGGCTGGTGGTCACATCATGGGGCTGCCGGCCTGGAAAAGTGAAAGCCAGAGAGTAAACTGGTCTCCCAACCAGGAAAGAACTCGCACGAATCCCTCGTGAATTGGTTTTCGTGGGTATTATTCCTTTTTTTTTTCTTTTTCTCTGAATAGCAAAGTCCTGCTCCGAGTAATGCCGAACAGCATAAAATAAGCACGGTTTTTCGAGCCTTGGACAAATTTAAACAGTCTAAAACACTTAAATGTGAGTCACCAGAGCGTTTCCACAGAGAGCACTGGCACCAGACTTTAAAGGAATCCTTATTTAAATGGCTGAAGCTTGACCACATCAAGCCTCCTTGGCATAAGTACAGCCTGCAGTAAGTGCTGCCGAAGCCACAGCCTTGCCCTGGGCTGTCCCCGTCATTCGGAGCCACAGGGTGGTCCCCACATCTGGGACCTCCTTTTTCGGTACTATCACTGGCAGCACAAACCTCTCCCATCAAGGGGGCAGGGTTGCTCACACCCGGCTCTGCAGAGTCCATAGAATAGAAGGGAGGCAAAAAAGAAAAATAATCCTGACTTCTATTGCTTCAGCTCCAGATGGAGCATTTCCCTCGCGCAAGGGTGCTCAGCGGGGAGGGTGTGTACCACAGAAAGACACGGCAGTGATTCAACATCCCACTGCTCTCTATTTTCATTCCAATAACTTAGTTCAGGTACTCTGAAAATCCCCAAGAGCAGTAATTTTGAGGGGGGCGTTTGCATTACATCACTTCTCTCTCCTGCCCCCACCAGTAAGATAAAGGGGGAGTCTGCAGAACAGCTCCTGTAAGAAGAAGATGACAGAAGAGCTTTGACAACCTGCTCGGTTTCACCTCAAAGAATCCAAACATGCAAGCAAAACTGTTACAGAAGCCGAGGAATTCTTCAGGCCGAGGGGAAGCCTTGGTCCTCAGAGAACAGCGCCTGAAAATACTGGATTCAGAAGAGATTTATTCTGAAATACGCAGGCTTCAGCGGTTTTTGGAGGCTTCTCCAAATGCAAGCAGCATTAAAAGCTACCCAGTGGGTGTGTGTGCCCAGAGAGAGCCACCTCCTGTTTGTCACACATACCTTCTACCAGCGAGGGGCTGGGAAGGGGCTGCAGAGGCTACACAAGACACCCCAGACAGCGAGGGGTGTGCTCACTCCACATTCTGAATACAGTAGAATGAAATAAATGTAACCCTAAATTTTGCAGGTAAAAAGAGCAGTGGGGGCTGGCTGCCTTTAGAGAGTAATTCCCACTCAGCTAATTAAAGGAGATTCATACTCAGATATTTGAAATGATGTTTTTGCCCCCAAATGTTGTCATTAGAAAGTCAATAAACATAACTGATGCAGCCCTTTATTCACACCTGTAATTGATGCTTACACACCGCAGTGATTAAAGAGCAAACCATGACCACAAGATCTGACGGTGCCCAGTAATCCCCAAACCCAGCTGGTGGCCAGGGAGTTGCAGAGAAGCCCGTCAGCTCCCAAACCCCTTTCCTCCGTAATAAACCACCAGGGTGACTCCAAGACACTATTTCCTACAACCACAGGGCGGGAAAAGGCACAACCTGGGCATTAACTCTCACCTCGGGCTGCTCAGGAGTCGGTAAAAGGCTGGGTGGCAGAGTCACTGGGATAGAAATTGGGACAATCCAGGCTGAAACGCTCACCTGAGGCTTGAAGCGATGCAGAGGAACCATCTCTGCCCTTCCCGCAGTCCCAAGAGGGTCTACCTGCACAGGATTTGAATTTCCCTGACCACACTGTCATCTCACTCCAAAAAACCAGGCTGTTAAGCCAGGGAAAAAAAAAAAAAAAAAAAAAAAAAAAAAAACACTTTCTTTTTAANAAAAAAAAAAAAAAAAAAAAAGGCACTTTGCTTTTAAATAATTGCAGACATTCCTCTGCTACAAAGAGGCAATGCCAAGGAAAAATAAATAGAGATTCAACCGTAAAAATCGCATCTCTCTTAGGGCACAGAGATGTACGCCCCAGGCAATGCCCCAGGCTTTATTTCATAGGAAAGGCAGAAAGGGAGAGGGGGAGAAGGGCCTCAAGCACCATCAGTCTCATTTGCACAGCTCCAGTTCCTCCAGGAGAGGTAGGTGTAGGGAGAATAAATACAATCTGGCACTCTGCCTGGAGAGTAAGACCAACAGCTCTGCCACGGACCCACGCTTACACGGATCAAGGCAAATCGCGCTTGAAGGTCTGATACGATCTTTTGCTTGACCACTTCCCGAGTTTTCTTACTTTAGATGCAAAGAAAATGAAGCTTTTTTTTGCCTAAAACACAAAAAGAAGCTAGGCAGAAATGACATCTAATATTATTATTATTCCTCCAGCAAATATACTCTGAAGGGACAAGGTCACACTCTTCCTGTGACCCCTGCGGGAGTGGAGTCCGTAATGAAGATTTAAAGACTCAAACAGTCCTAAGAAAGGAATCTGGGGAGTCCACAAGTCCTTTTTTCCTGCCCATGTACGTCCACATAATTTTAAATTAAAGGAAAAAAAATCTGTAGACAACCCACAGCAACGCTGGCTAAAGGGTATTGGCTCTTGTTCTGCACTAACTGCCAGGCAGAAATTCTTCTCGTCCATATAAAAATATTCTAGTATTTTAAATGCTGTGTAGATAGACAGACTATAGGGTAAGATTTTTCTCTCCACCTCTTCCTTGGGAAGCATTTCCCCAGATGTCAGATACCCCACTACCTGTCCATCCTGGTATTCCCTCACTTTGGGAAGTATTTAGGAAAGCTCCCACTCTAATAATTAGACAATTAACAGTCTCTCACAGCTAAGGATGAAGCCGCAAAAAAACAGTTCCCAAGGCATTCCCTGGAGGAAAACCCATTTTCTTTTTCAGTGTCCTGAATATTCAGTCAAATGTACGAGAATAGTTTCTTTCAGACATTAAGACGCTCGTATAAAAAACTCCAATTCAAAGAGCACGCGTTACAGCACGTCAATGAACACAGGACGTAAGCATCGGGACTGGAAATCTCATGAACATGGAACATGCTACGGTGGGGGACATCTGGATGAGTCAAACCATGCTGGTCAGCCTCTAGGAAAAATGTTAAGAGTCACCTGAAACGTCTCCACAAGGCTCATTAGCTCTCACAAAGTTTTATCCAAAAATGATGTCACTTGGAGACACCTTACAGTGCTGTGGAGATGGCAAACAGCATCACAGCCGAGCAAATTCTTACTGACACTGTGTGTGCGCTCAGATGTTGTACGTTTTTAGGGCTAAAACCCAAGTGGCACCTAAGGGTTAATACCACAAGTTTGGACGGGATGAGCCTAAGAATCAAACCTGTGCTGGTGCCTTCTACTGTGGGAAGCACAAGACAAAAACACGCTCCAAGGGAGCACAGCCCACGTTTGCCTTGCTCTTTATGAGGGAGTGGAGCCACAGGATGAGGGGTAAAGCTTTTAAACTGAAAGAGGGAAGGCTTTAGACTAGATATCAGGAAGAACTTCTTCGGTGTGAGTGTGGTGAGACCCTGGCCCAGGTTGCCCGGAGAAGCTGTGGCTGCCCCATCTCTGAAGGGCTTCAAGGCCAGGTTGGAGGGGGCTTGGAGCAACCTGGTGTGGTGGGAGGTGTCCCTGGCCAGGGCAGAGGGTGGCTCTGCACAGTTTTCAAGATCCCTTCCAACCCAAACGATTCCATGATTCTATGCACAGTAGGCTCTGCAGCCATCTTGACTTCCCCAGCATGAACCAGCACCCAAAACATCCCCTGAAAAATTAAACAGGCACATTTATTCACTCCTTTTCACTTGCATCTTCGCATCATTTTAACCCCCCCCTTTGCTCCAGGAAGGCAGCTCTTTCCACATCGGAGCTGCCCAGAAGAATTGAGTACAGCTTGGGTTGGAATTCCCCAAAGCTCAGTTGAGCTCGGGTCTCTTCTCAGGGTGGGTGAAGCAGAGGGAGGCTCTTACCGGTGGGAGGCTGCCCGTAGGACGTGGCGTACGCAGTCTGCCCGTACGTCGCGGTCGTCTGGGGCTGAGTGTAGCTGACGTCAGTGGGTGGTCCATAGGTTCCGTAGCTCTGCCCGTACGTCTGCTCCAAAGATGACACAAATTTAATTCAGGAACGGAAACGACTCACAGAGAGACACACAGACCGTTCCGGTGACGTACGCAGGCTGAAGAGACCCGATGTGCTGAGAGCAGAGTCAAGCCAAAGCTACTGTGAAAGTTTAGGCACCGATACAGATTTCAGTTCAGGTCTATAATCCAGTCACAAATGCAGGTTTTCAGTGCCGGGACCCACAGGGTAACCTCTTACATTTTCACAATACAACTCTGCCTTACATAAAACAAAACACCCAGCGCTTCGTAATTGCCTGGGCACCCATCACCATTCCCAGGTACCTCCCGAGGGCTAACCTGAAAGAGGGGGAGCGGGACCGCTCAGGGGGCAGAACTGTAATTGATGCTTACACATCGCAGTGATTAAAGAGCAAACCACGACCACAGATCTGACGGTGCCCAGTAATCCCCAAACCCAGCTGGTGGCCAGGGAGTTGCAGAGAAGCCCGTCAGCTCCCAAACCCCTTTCCTCCGTAATAAACCACCGGGGTAAATAAGTAAAATAAGGCAGTTACTTCAGCTTAAAAGCGCATTAGTGTTCACTAGAAAAAACTATCCCAGCTTTCAATGAAGTAATTCTCAGTATTCTTCATGTCTACCAACACTGCAGTACTAATTTCAAAAATAGGAGTTTAGGTAGACACTCAAGGATGGGATCAGTGGGAGCATCCAAGGGTTTGCCATCACCAAACCATCCTGGTTTCCCAGTTTTCAACTCCAAGCTTCTCCAGAACTCATTTTCCAGTCTAGACTATCGCTAAAGGACCTCTTTTGCCCATCGCTGGGCTCAATCCCCAAAAAAGCCCTTGCAAAGCAACTACTGGCAGGGTGGCCAGGTTAGTGCAGAGGTGGTGGGGCTGCATTTTTACCAGCTGAAGAGCCACCTCCACCCCGTGCCACTGAGCAGCCTCCTCAAACCTCAGGCACCAACAGCATGGCTTGGGATTAAACTTGAGTCGTGCCTCAAGAAGCAACACAAAGACAGCCTTGATGTCTTTCCTTCCCAAAGGGAAATACTGACTCAGGTATGTCCCGGTGGACAACAGGATGATCATGAGCCAGCAATGTGTCCTTGTGGCCAGCAGGTGGAGGGAGGACATCTGCCCCTCTGCTCTGCCCTGGGGAGGTCCCATCTGGAGCACTGGGACCAGTTCTGGGCTCCCCAAGGACAGGGAACTGCTGGAGAGGGGACAGCAGAGGACCACCAAGATGATGAGGAGCCTGGAGCATCTCTCTTATGAGGAAAGGCTGAGGGACTTGGGTCTATTTAGTCTGGAAGAGAGAAGGCTGAGGGGGGATCTGATCAACACTTATAAATCCTTAAAGGGTGGGTGTCAGGATGGGGCCAGTCGTTTTCCAGTGGTGCCCAGTGACAGGACAAGAGGAAACGGCCACAAACCGGCATGTAAGAAGTTCCATCTAATTGTGAAGAGGAACTTCTTCACTTTGAGGGTGGCAGAGCCCTGGAAGGGGCTGCCCAGAGAGGTGGGGGAGTCTCGATTTCCAGAGACATTCAAACCCTGCCTGGACACATGCCTGTGGGACCTGCTCTGGGTGGACCTGCTTTGGTCGGGGGGTTGGACTGGATGATCTCCAGAGGTCCCTTCCAAGCCCATAGCATTCTGTGATTCTGTGACTCCCACAGGAGCCTGGAATTTAAATGCCTTTTGGGATCTAAACTTGTGTGACCAGCGAGCCAGACTTCCTGTACCCAGCCACAAATCTTAACCAAGAGCAGAAAATCTCACACCAGATTGAGTATGTCACCATCTGTGGAAGCTCATTACATCAAGAGGCAGGAAACGCTGCAAAACCCCTCCAAGACTATTTGCCTACAGCTGACTTTAGTCGGGTTGCTGTTTCAGTCTCACACCAGAGGATGTTGTGGAAGCCGCCTGTTCTCACACTTGTCCTTCCGCATAACCTGCAGTTCTTGCAATTGTTCTGGCTCAAAATGCTTATTCCAAACAAAAATTATCATCACCTTCCTTTAAACTGACACAAAGGCCAAGACTGAACCTGTAACACTGATATTTTTCACAAAGGGCCTTCTTAGGCTGCGGCAGGAACGAGTGAGCAGGGTATTCACCCGTCCTGGGCTGCCTGGAGGCAGCTCCTGTTCAGCCCCGCAGCACCAAGCCGTCGCCACAATCAGAATTAACTGATTTGAAGCTGCTCCAACAACAAAAGTGGAGGTTTTCATCTCCAGACATACTCACGGGCAGCAGGATCTTCCCTTCCCCCTGGAGAGGTGGGGGTAAATGAATCTACCCCACTTTTTAAGGACAAAAGTTCACCTTTGAAAACACACTTATGCAAATGTGGGTTTAGTTTTTGTATTCTAAGGATTAAAAATAAGCATTTTTTAATTAATCATCATCATTTTGCAGTCTAGCCAACTGAGAGTATTAACAGTTTCAGCAGCAATACCTCCAGGAAAGAACTATCTATTCCCTCCTCCTCTGCTGCCCAAATGCTGCAACCTCACAAATGGCAATTTCCCCTCCTTATTATTTGGGTTTTTCTCTCCTCCACCACCAGGTAAAGCACAGACACGGTGGTGTCAAACGTACACCGAGAATCATCCTATGAGTCTATAAATTAGGCTTTTAAAACCAGCTGAGGCTGGGAAATAATAAAAAGTAAGGGGACTGTGAGAGTCCTGGACATTTAAGTTGTTTTCACTTTAAAAAAAAAGCAGTTCAGGCTGCATGAGAAGCTATGAGACAACCTACTGACAGATTTTGATGTTGCCACTCAGCGTTCTTTGTGGCTGGCAGTTTACTGGGTCCAGTTCTGGGCTGCCCAGTTCAGGAAGGACAGGGAACTGCTGGAGAGGGGACAGCAGAGGACCACCAAGATGATGAGAGGGGCCTGGAGCATCTCTCTTACAAGGGAAGGCTAAGGGACTTGATTCTGTTAAGCCTGGAGAAGAGAAGGCTGAGGGGGGATCTGATCAATGCTTATAAATCCTCTAAGGGTGGGTGTCAGGAGGATGGGGCCAGTGTTTTTTCAGTGGTGCCCAGTGACGGGACAAGAGGTAACGGGCACAAACTTGTACTTAAGAAGTTCCACATAGACATGATGAGGAGGAACTTCTTCACTTTGAGGGTGGCAGAGCCCTGGCAGAGGCTGCCCGGAGAGGTGGTGGAGTCTTCATCTCTGAAGACCTTCAAAAGCCACCTGGACACGTCCCTGTGGGACCTGCTCTGGGTGGCCCTGCTCTGGCAGGGGGTTGGACTGGATGATCTCCAGAGGTCCCTTCCAACCCCTTATCTTTCTGTGATTTAGTTGCCTGGAAGACGTGTGATTTTATAATTCTAAATCCCTCCCGTGTTTTACCTGGGTGGTCTGTGCATATCCTTGGGCTGGCTGAGGTGCATACGCGCTGTAGCTGTAAAATGAATTTAAAAGACATTTATAATGCATCCCCCGCCTTTGACTTGTGCAACACCTGATTCACACACACCCGAACGATTTCAGCTACAAACACTACGGCAATACAAAATCTAAAAGGAAAACCGTCGCATTTGCAAACATACCCCAGTTAAAATTAAAGCGTAATTATTATATACTTATATTACATCTTTTTAAAAGAGAGGGGGATAAGACCATAATGCTACTTACCCCTGCTGAGCTGCAGCTTGGCTATAGGTACTGTAATCTGCAAA
>VZRU01019382.1:54056-68214 GCA_013398155.1 Pedionomus torquatus | reverse complement strand
ACCTTCCTATACTCCATATACCAGCTTTCATGAAGTACTGCATTTCTCTCAAGAAATGAATATTCTTCTCATTTGCTACTTGTATACTACAAATATTGTACAAAAAAATGCTTTACTTGTTTTACCCCTTAGCTACGCACTCAGCACACTGCTGGGCTCCCAGAGAAACCCTGAATATTATCTTCAAATCAAGATATACATAATTTATTTTAATAATGATTTTTCCTTTTTCATTGTTCTTTTTTTATTCCCTTGATTCAAGGTCCTTCTGGTGGATACAGCTTGAGGTGTTCTAAAGCTACAAATGCTCCAGTTCTGCCTGTTCTTACTCTTGGAATCTGCAGACGTTCAGTGAGAAACATGCCTGCTTGAATGCAGTCAGCTGCATAAATACAAGCTAGTTTTCTGCCTTCTCAACCCTACAGGGTACCTCATGATTTTAGTAAAATGCTAACTTCATGACAGATGTACACTTAAGATTTAAATTCTTCCTATTCCTCAGGAATTACAGCAGAACAAAAAAAAATTAAAAAATAAAAAAAAATAAAAAAAACCAGTTGTAATATTTGCCTCTGCTCAGGATATAAACCAGTAAATCTGCATTTATCTTTATCTAGCTCTAAGGACTACCTCTTAAAGTATATTTTTCTTTCTTGCAGCAGGGACGTTAATGCACACAGAAATACTTGTTGAATTCAGAAACCATAAGAATGAAAAGAGTAAGGATGTACTTAAAATGAAAAGAATAAGGATGTACTTAAAAAACCCCACTTCAGTCTAATTCAGTCAAGTCATATGTTAAAAGTAATTTTCATATTACTAAGATTTACACTAGGTGATTGAGCTGTTGTTTTATTGTAGATTAAAATATTGATTTTATTTTATATTACTAATGCCAAATAGAGAAGTAACTGATTTATTACATGAGTATTAACTCAAACCAATTAATTGCTACTGGAATCCCACCAACAAAGTGCTGATGACAGGGGAACAAAAATACCTAAAATAATCAATTGCATCCCCAAATCTGATTTTCTGAATTTTCATCTCTTGTGTATTATAGTTGTACCTATCATTTCATCCTTATCCCTCACATTTCTTTAAGTTTTCCTTTGTTAGAGAAATATTTGTTGGCTTTCCATACTCTTCTGTAGTCCATCCTGTTCTCAACTTTTCTTTGATGGACAGAGGCCTTTAGGGCTTTCCTTATGGCAATATAGCTTTCCTGCATCACCTGTTCTGACTAGGTATCCTTGTCAACACAGAAATTATGTAGAGTTATATTGAAAACATACTATGTAATTAACCCCACTAAAATCTTAATTAAGCTAAGAATGTTTTCATCTTAAATACTATGCCTTGCTTCAGACTAAAACTTATTTCAGAATCGAACTACAGCACATTATAAATTTATCATTGTTAGGCTGATTTATCTTTTTATATGTTACAAACAGCACAGTAGGAAAACAATGTTTTATAATCAACATTTTGCTTTTAGTTAGATTCATAAACAAGACTGCTGAAGTCATGCTTTAAAACAGAGGTAACTTCATTTTACATTTTGTATGGTTCCTAAAGCTTTACTATATAATTGAATATATATATATATATATTATATATATATATATATTTATATTTGTGTTTCAAAAACATAGAAAACTAAGGTTTCTATAAAGTTGCTCTGGGTGTCATCTTTGAGCAGAAAATATCTGTACACACTAAAATATTGAAACTTCTTATTTTTCATTATGTAACAGGGAGTATGTAGTCTTTACTGCCCATATGAATATTCACTTCACAGAATACTCCTAGGATAACTCCTTGTCTTATGAAATCCTATGGGATAAATCTTTGATTAAGTTCCTGTGCATTCTAGCTCAATGATTTATTAAAAGCATTGGAGATTGAATTAAAAGAATGAGAGGTTGAAAGCAATATCAGCCTTTAAGGTATAGTCCTCTTGTCAAGATCAGTGAGTCTTCTGATCAAGCTTTCTAACAGAAGGTAGCTTAACACATTTAGGTGATGCTAGAAATTTAAACTTACTGCTTCTTAGGCCTAACGTGTATTCTACATTTTTTATTGTGGCAGAAAGCTGTGAATCAGTAAGTAGGAAGAAAAAGACTAAAAAGACAGAAATTCAGAACAGTGTGATGAAGGATAAAGATTTTTGTCTTTAATCAGAAATGTAATCTGGCTTTGATTTGGTAGGATATTTTAAAATATTAAAAAAAAAAAAGGAAAAAGAAATTATTTGAAAACAGGCTTCAGAGCAAAAACACCTCTGAAAATAGATTAAATAAATGTATTACTTATACGTATCCTTTCTTATATTTATCACTCACATTTTGAAAAAAACCAGTATTAATATGCAAATTCCTCTTTTACTACAACCTATGAAGTTATTGCTGTGCATGTTCATACATGACTAGCTACCAAAATCAGAGGAACTGTTTTCATAGTGAATAAAGAGAACTTTTAACTCAACCTTGCCACCTCATGAAAAGTTTCTCTCATGTAGTGTTGTGACTGCAGTACAAAGTGTAACAGAAGATGCTGTCAAAGGGAAGACAAGAAAAGCAGTCTTTATATCTGATTTTGAACTATGAGTTCTAGTGGAAATTAGCATGAGCCATAGACTGCTGGGTCCTTAAAACCTCCAAGTAATGTGAAACAAGCACATAATCCTCTCCTATATCCAATATAACTAAGGACACTGTCAAAATATATTTTGTAATAGGTTGTTGCCACCTAAATCTTCAGAGAGTAACATTTAGAATGAATCATTTTCTGCCCACAAGGGGATACAATTCTGACGCATTTTCCTTTGGCGATTATGAACATCCAAACGTTTTTGTAAGACAAAGATATACAAGTTCATGATTAAAAATGTTGAAAATGCTGCAATTGTTTGGACTTTCATGCTTTTCTTATTTTCCTAGCCATAATTTGAGAGCACTGTAAATGGGACCTCTTTTCTATAAGTAGAACATCCTGTGTAACAAATTCTAGCCTATAACAAGTTTATCTACTCCCATATAAAGCTATACAGTAGTAGGAGAAAAATAATCTGCCCAGATTAAAGACAATGCCTATGGAACCTGTTTGGAGATGTTGCCACATGTCTTAATTCAGGGATTCATGATAATTTCTGAAGTGATGATTGTAACCTTGTATTTCCATGTTTGTAGATTATACTTTAACAATTCTGCATGATAAATGAAAGTTTTAACTAAGATGAATAAATTTACTCCCATTTTGTACATTTGGCAGAAAACAGCTTGATAGTCCAAAGTAAATGTGTATCCTGAAGGTCCAAGTAGACAGAGTCCATAGGAATATAAATATTATTGTCAACCAAATGTGTCAGAAGCATAATTTCTGAGGTAGATATCTAAGTACTAGGGGTATTTGAATACTCTGTGATCTTCTGAGCCCTGCTTTTAAAAAGTGACGGTGGAGTGTTTGACATAGGTTGGGAAGAATTCTTAAATTCTGTGGTGTAGAAGGGCTGAAAAAAGAGAGAGAACTTTGAACCATCAAGTTGTGTGTGGATTTGGCTGGCTTTCCTTTCTTATGAACAAAAATTTACATGGGAGATTGAGCAAAAGATATGACCACAAATTGATTAAATAAGCTATTCCACAATAATTGAAATTTTGTAAGATTGAATCAGAATCTGATAAAAAATAACTAGAATTAAAATATACATTTGAAATTGAATTGGTAACATTTTCTAGAAGAAATAAAGGTAATATTAAAAAAAAAAACCCAAACTAGTTAAACACTTCTCCTTTAATAGTATTTCTCTGCTTGCAGAGCTCTCCAGAAGGAACAAAGATCATGGCTGATGGTTTCAGTGCAACTGTGACCTTTAATACACTAATCCCACTCTTCTGGATATAATTTTATTAATATTAAGGTATTTCAATGGAAAGATGTGGGGTATATCTGTAAAGCTTGGTTGGTATAATGTCACAATGATATTGCTTTCAATATTAGAACTAGTTCATGTCCTTCTGCATGTCACTCTGCACAGTGTCACTCTGCACGTATGCACGTATTTGTGATGTGTGCACTATTCAATGAGTTTATATAGTGAGTTTTGTTTGAGATTGATTATCTTTATAGATTTTCAACTAATATTTCACACTGTATAGTCATTTTTAAAGAATAACATTTTCCTATCCAAAGAAGTGCCATCACAAGCTTTAACTCCAAGGTAAAATTAAAGAGTGACTTTTGGTTATTTTCTGATTTCATAATATTTCATATTTAACTGACTTTAAGGAATATATTTTTCTGTGGGTGTAGAGCTATGTATCTATCTACACCTAGATACATAAATCTATATGCATCTATATCTTGGAAATTCAAGTTAAGATTCTACTTCAACATGAAAAAGAGGAAGGCTACAAATTTCTTAGCATGAAATGTTAAGATCCATAAAATTAATTCAGGTTTGATCCATTGACAGCTTTTTGTCCTTCCTTCCTTGTTCTGTTCTTAACAAGTTTGAAAGCTGTTTTATTTTTAGATTTAAAAGTTTTTTGAGAGCTCTGATTTTTGGCCAAAGAACATTGCACACTTTGAAACCAAGATCATTGGAACAATAGCTATATGACCATAATGTCCCATTTTCCTTTCTTTCTGTTTGTTTGTTTGTTTGTTTGTTTGTTTGTTTGTTTTTCCTGTATAAGATATTCAGGTTTTAAAAATATATTATCGTTATCATAGATTTATTAATGAAGTGTTAAGATGTGACATTGGAATTACTATTTTGAGGTCAGATTTTGTTACATAGACTACATTTCTAAGATTCTAACTCAGTGTTCTGTTCCTCTCTTATCTTGTCAGTGTAATTGCTTTCTTCCCATTAAAAATGCTGTAAGTGTATTCAATAAACAGTGTCAGTTTGCTCCATTATTCTTATGCAGACGAGTAATACTTTCATCTGTAAAGAGTTGCTTGGAATGGATTAAGGGATTACTTAAGACCATAATAGTTAAATCAATCATTGCTTTTAGAGTAATTCCAGAAGCAGATATTTATTTGAGTTCTTGTTCTGTAAACAGACAGTGAATCAGTATGTATTTTGCAAAAGTCAAATACACTTAGCATTGAAACTACAGCTGTCCCATGCTTTGAAATATGCATGTATATTTAGAAAGATAAAATAGGGTTTTTAACAAACATGCACAAAAAATTCAGCTCACCATCAAAATAAGTGTTATTTCCATAGCATTCCCTTTATGTGACAAAAAAAAAATCTGCTTTTTAAATTAATGAACAAAGATAAACCTGTAGGATTTAAATACTTACAAATAGAAATGTTTTTAGACTAAAGGTTTTAAATCAGTTGCTACTGAAATTTCATTTCTTCTCAGTGATTGTTGCCATCTTGTTTTTTCTGCACAATTATCATGTTTGCTCTTCTGCAGCTATGAGTAAATCATGGCAATAATTCAAATGTAAAGACTACAGATATTTGTGATATAGAATTTTTTACTTTCTTCTAAGGGTTTTCTTCCTCCTCCTTCCTTCAGGCCATCAGCATACCTTTTTCTAAACAATGTCTATTCCTAGTGTTCTTGTATTCCTAAAAATTATACTTTACTTCATGTTTCACTGCAGAACAATTAACAATTTATTAATCAGCCCAGATATTGTTTTATTGTAATTATTTTAAGGCATCACTTGATAATGCATTTCTGTCAATAATAACCCAAATTTTTCTTTCAGAGTGAGTTTAAAATATATATTGACACTAGTTTTCAATATCCCAGCTTTGTTTGCACGATGGATTGACAACTGTCCCACAATTAAACAACTTTTATCTAGAACTAAGTTACAGCTTCTACCAAGCCTCTCAGGTTCAGATTCACCTTCCTAAAGATTTTAACTTTTTTTTTTTTTTTTAATTTATCTTTTTTTCCTGTCATCTCACACCCCTCTTCCCCTACCCCAGGGGGCCATTTTGTAGATGAACATTTATTTTGGGGGAAAAACCTCTTTGATTTCTAGAAACAATGCCCATGGACATGGGTTCTGAGTCAGCATCATCATATAACAACATCCCTTCCCATCCTGCAATACTCCCAGAAGGTGTTCAGATTTTTATAAAAATAAATTAATGTGGTAAGAACAATTCTAACCTTAAGTTATAACCTAGGTTTAGCTATGGATTTTCAAATTTCATACATCTCTCTCTCTCTCTCTCTCTCTCTCTATCTATCTATATCTGTATATCTATATCATCTGTATCTATATTCATCAATCTATAATTTTATATGAGCTGTGAGTGGATGGTAATTTATGCAATAAGAAGTCTTTGTAGAAAAAAAACCTTAATTAAATTATTCAAACTGACCTTCACAAATCTTAAGCCCTGTATATTCTTTTAGGGGATAAACTACCCGTCTGGGTTTCCTAAAGTAACTGTGAATAATCCAGTTTCCTTGCTTTGTGACAGAGTATGTCAATGTGCGTAATTCAGTTTAGTATTACGCTAAATCAGAAGATAGTGATTTCACAGCAGATGAATTATAAGAAGAGAACCAAATACTAGTAATGTTATTACATTAACTGCCTTGTTGTTTCTGAGAAATTATATAGCGCCTGTGTTATGCTCATGACCTTGAAGTATTCAGTCATAAACTCAAAGCCCACTACAATTTTAATTTTTAAAATTGAATAATATTATATCATTATCTTATGTGGATATTCCCCAAAAAAGGAGTCTGACTTAACTGCGTATTCGGTTAAATGTTGTGCACATGGTGATGACAGGTTTTAATTATTAATCAGCAAAAAATTATTTTTAAGAAAATAAAGACAAAAATATTGGACATGAAGCTGTGAGAGCATGTTTCTGAACCATTGAGAGTAATTTCATATTTTGCAGGCAAGAGATTCCTATAATCCTATAATCTGATTCATAAATTCAGCACCTGAATTTCATTGGTTTACTTGCCTGTGTGGGGAATTAGTTTCACTTACTTTTTCCAGCTTCTTTAGATACCTTTCTTGAGCCAGTTTTATTATTTAGGTTAGGTAGTTTTTACCCCTCCCTTGTACTTTCTCCGTATGTACCAGTACTGTGTTTAGAGACACTAGTAATATTCCTCCTGAGCGTGTTCAGCTAGGTAAAACAGTCAGTGCTCCTGTAATGTCACAGGCAACCCATTTTTTAAAATTCAAGATATTAAGGGCTAAGCCGTCTCTTTTGTGGAGGCAAGAGGCAAAGATCATTGAGATTCCTTTTTTCCTTTTTTTTTTTTTTTTTTTAATGAACTAGGTAGCTCTGGGGCAAACCAAACTGTTTTTCCTGAAGTTTTGGGAAGAATTAGGCTGATGTGATTCTTGAGGCTCCTGCCTTCAAACCAAGCACAGTAAGCAGGCCACAGTCTTCATTGCATAGTATTTTAACAAAGTATTCTAGAGGGATAGTGCAATGTTTAATTTCTAAATGACAAAGGCTGTAGTCTATAATCTGCCCATTCTCTGAAAATTTTCTGCTCTTCATCTGCAGCTATTGCTAACCAGTCTTATCCCTGCAAGGGGAATCTTTGACAAACTTGTGCAGATACCAGTTTGGAGCACTGAAACTGCCCAGAATTTAGTCATTCATTTAGAAGTTGAATATTTTGCCAGGTCTTTATAAGCATGTGTGAAGCTTTTAAGGAGGTAACAGCATGTAAAATGCATTTCGGCTAACCTGCACGGAATTTGATCCTTATTCTTGTGATACGTTTTTAAGTGTTTCTTTCAACATTATTCTTCAAATGATATTTCATGGTCTCTTAAGAAATATACATTAGGTTTTACTTTCCATGCTTCCTGATTTATAGGTACTGTTCAAAGAATTTCTAAAATTGTTTCAAAAAGTAATATTTTCCATGTTACTTCTAAAATTGCCATTTTTAAGTTCCCTTTTCTAAACCAGCATCATGGGATTTTGCATTACAATTGAGATGGTTATAAATAGCAGCTTCAATTTTATACATAATCCTTGAAAACAGAGTTAAGAAGGCTTAAGTAAATTTGCAGTACCTTCTTGATCACCTTTACCATTTTTTATAAAGATGGAAAATGTTTCTTGGTTTTGAACTCTTAATGACAATTAAAAAATTTGTAGCAGAAATATGGAGCATTTTAGAATCAATTATTACAAATAGAGAATGAAATATTCCCATGATAAAATAAACATCTCCAAAAATTATTGTTGTGAGTATATTCATTCTCCTGATTTACTTGTCTTAGAAAGAGCTGAGATATCATTTTCATCATGACCCTTGGAGTCTTTACCTCAACACGTTTTTACTAGATTCATCCATGTCCTATGAGCCTTATTTGCAAGTTTATCATGATGGTAGGGTGCTTGGGCCCAGACACCCTCAAAGACACACACAGGGAATAGCTTATTCTCAAGTTGATTATTTACTGTAATATAACCACAATTACATGCAAAAATGGAACATGATGTAGAACATGAATATCCATTTGATCTACAGGTTAGAATACTACTAGATACTGGAGCTGGATGTGGTACGAACCAGCTGAATGAACTAGCTTCAGATTGGTAAAATAGAGGCTCATTAACAGATCAGTCAATCACAGTAACATCTTTGCAACACAGCTACTGTAACTAAAATAACACTAAAAATAGTACTATTTGTGCATTTTTTTGTTAATGTCTGCACTGTGCAATGCACTCTTTCAGTGTGCTTTATAAATCCCTGATTTTCAGCACATTGACAAGCAAGTTATTTCAATTTTTTCTTTAATTTGCTCTTAAAACATTTCTAATATCCCTGTTTACTTTTGTAGGTATTTAGCCTCAGAGAGGTCTGGACCAACTCATGCACATTACCACTAGTTGAGCTGACCATTTTGTTGTTTAGCTTTGTGTGGTTTTCACCCCTTGATTTTACTCCTGTGCCCCAGGACTGTTCTCCCAGATTTTATTTTCATTCAGAATACTGCAATTTGCATGACTTCTTTGAGATTAGTATCATTCTCCATTTTATTCATGCTGTTTATAAGGGAAAAATTCTACAGGGCTTTATTTTCCACCTGAGCGTGTGCACAGAACTCCTATTATTCTTAATGGAAGTTTCATGTGCACTTGAAATTGTAGAATCAGTTCAGAAAGAAGAGAACTGTAATTGGCCTGTCTTTTGGTAACATGGAAGAATTTAGTTCATTCTCTCTAAAATAAACCTAATCAGTACTGTCATGTCTGCAGGCTAACTTTAAATATCTCCACTGATAGTAATTCTGTTGTCTGTGTTGGCATTTTTCTCCAGTGTTTGTGGGAAAAAGGAGGAGCACTATCTACTTTGGGAAGTTTGTGAATGTGTCATATGTAATAAGCTGTGTATAAGTTCTTAGTGATCCTAAAGAAACATTTTGGGATGCTGCAACCTCTTAGTGATGCATAGAATTGATATGGACAATGTTATGTATTCTGTCAGCCTGCTTGGATATGAGTGTTTCCATTCTTTCTCATTCAGTTTTCTGAAATAATTGTCTTCGTTGCGAATTTACACATATACAAAATTGTATATGTTGCAAATAGTTACCAATGAATATTCTGAACCCTGTCTTTTACGGGTATAATATACTTCAGCAGATTGTGGACTATTCCACACGGACCCCAGTGGGCTAGGCATAACACAAACGAAAACATTAAACAGACTCTGAGATATCTAGTCTTTTCAGAAGATGCATTAAGTTTGAGCTGTCTTAGCAACTATATTTGCAAATACTTAACTTTCATTTCTTACAAACAACTTACAATTTTTAAATAGGATAAACCAAAAAGAGCTTATATAGTTCCATGGTAGCTCACCTGCTGCACTAAGAGATGGTAGCTTCTGGATTTGGAAGCACATGGAAGATCTAAAATTATTGTATATCTTTCCTTGTCAACAATACTAAATGGAAGGTGCTATTGACTGTCTCAAGGGACAAGAGGCCTTGCAGAGGGATCTAGAAGGATTAGAGCATTGGGCAATCATCAATGGGATTAAATTTAACAAGAACAAATGTTGAATTCTGTATCTGGCATGCAGGAGCACCAGACACAAGTATAAATTGGGAGAGGAATGGCTGGAGATCAGCTCTGTAGAAAGTGATCTGGGCATGCTGGTTGACACCAGGCTCAATATGAGTCAGCAGTGTGCCCTGGCAGCCAAGACAGCAAAACACATCCTGGGGTGCCTCAAACACAGCACAACTAGCTGGTTACAACAGGTGATTATCCTACTTTATTTAGAAATGTTGCAACCTAACATTGATCACTATGTGCAGTTTTGGTCACCACAACTTAAGAGAGATCTTGAGATACTTGAACAGGACCAGAGGAGGGCAACAAAGCTGCTGGAAGGGCTAGAAGTCAGATCCAATGAGGAGCAGCTGAAGACTCTTCATTTTTCTAATTTGGAGAGGAGGATGTAGGGTGATCTCATTGCTGTCTACAGCTTCCCAAGGATAAAAAGAGGGACATGCTGATGCCTTGTCCCTGGGATCCAGAGTTAGGATGTGTAGAAATTGTTCAAATCTGCATTAGGGGAGGTTCAGACTTGACATTAGGAAGCATTTCTTTATGAGTGAGTGGTCAAAGAATGGAACAGACTCCCTAAAGAGGTGGTCAATGTCCCAAGCTTGTCAATGCCTTAAAAAAAGACCTTTGTCCAAATTTTCTTAATATAATGCTTTAACTTTGGTCAGCCCTGAAGTGGTCAGCCAATTGGACTAGGTGATGTTGTATGTCCCTTTCAACTACACTGTTCTACTCTAGTCTAGTCCATGTGTTTTGGAAATGCTCTTCTGTCACCTTTATAAAAAGTTTTAGGGAATTATCCTTTAACTAGAATAAGCGCAGTTATGAATATCTGAATACTTCCATTATGTACTTGAAGTGCTAGAGAATGAAAGCATTATAATCTGCCTTGGAGAGCATCATCTGTGAACCTACATATAATAAATGACTTAGGCATGATACAGGGTGATTCGTGTATATTAGTTAATGTATGTTGAGTGTTTATTACCTCTTTCTATATATGAGTATATATAATGTTAATTTTATAATTCAGAAATTAATGCATGGAGCATTATTTAAAGAACTTTTGACTTTTCTTAAGCAAACAGAATTATATTGCTACTTGATTAAAAGCTTTAAAGTAGTTTAATAAAATTCTATCTGCAGTCTTAACCAATTATGGAGCTAATGAAAGGGCATATTATTTTTATTAAATAATTAAAAATGTACTTTATGGATTATAGTCCAGATTGGTGATTAGAAATGCTATTTGTGTGGATAAGAAATTCTAAATGGTCTTCATTAACTTAGAAAGCCAAGGCAAACAACAAATCTTTGTATTTTTGTATAATGGGCAAAACTTACAGTCTGACTGCTGAGATGATGTGAGATGTATTACACATCAGGGTGATCTGAGGCTACAGGTTACATAAGAAACTGCCACCCGTATTCAGCAAGGATTGAAACATAGCTCTTAGACAAAAACGAGAATGAAAATACAAAGAGGGATAAAATACTGAAAAACAAAGTATTCTGCCTTGCAGAATGGAGATGTAAAAAGTCTTGGAGAGATGTCTTAAGGACATTATATTCTCCTTTCCTGACTTAGAAATATAGAGACAGATTCTCATCCTGTACAAAGGGTATCAGTATGTTGATTTAAATTGAGATGTACACTTCTAGCACTGAAAAATCTGCTCCTTCTCAAGTTGCCATCAGAATGCCTGCATAAAATTATTGCCAAAAAAAGATATGGAGGATAGAAATGAGTTGACTTGGGATAGCATGGTAAGTCCTGTGTTATGCTGTGAAGAATTGTAGTCTATTTTATAACCACAATGTAATAGAAAGAAGGAAAAAAAAAAAACTGAAATGGGGAAAATAGGATGGAGAAAATATGTATCTTTCTTTTCTCTAAAGATGGAACGGGCAGTCTGAAAGAAATTATAGGACAAAGTAACCTGTTTTATTTTCTCAGAAGTAATTTGCTCTGTCTTTCCTTGAGAAAAAACTCCTTAGAAAATCAGATTTCGAAGGTTACAGCTGGAAGAAGAAGCAGTACTGAGACATTTACTTAGAGGACTAGTTTCTTCGTATTTAATTTCCACAAATGTTTTAGCACTTACCACGGTGAATGCTGATTAAATTCAGTTTTAAGCTTGAATACCTGATGTTGGCCAAAAGCAAGTTGCATTTATTTATTTGATTTTGAAATGTAAACTTCAGTAGTTGGTTCGGTAGTGTTGGTTAGTTATATAAACCACAGTGTCACTCAAACTGTGCAATTAATGAGGAGAGCTCCAGAGCTCCAAACCTGAGTGTTCATCACTGAAGGACTACATGAGGAGGAGGAAATACATATGGCAGTGAGGCTTGAGTGGCTCTTCCGAAAGAGTGCAGACAATTTCATAAAAAGTTCATGATCAGAAAAAGATAAAACTGTTAGACTGCATGAATAATAATGAATTATTCATCTACCTTTGTAATGCAAACCATCTGGCTGATAACTGCATTAGTGAAGTCACTGAGAACACATTTGCAGATGTTATTTTGAAATTAGGACCAGAAGTTTCCATGAGACCTATAGTGCATCTTCATTTACAAACAAAAGTATGTATTCATGTGACTTTAATGTCCAATCTGTATAACTTTCTTGTCTAGAAGTTAGGTAGCTACAAGCTTGAGATCTCATTTAATATTGTATTTTCTTTTGATAAATCAGTCATGCAAAATATGGTTTTGCATGTATGTGTGTTTTTGCTTTGGCATGAAGCTGTGCTTTTGATTTTACCTTAATAAAAATTACCTTCACTTCTAGGAAAACAGAGAACTTCACAAAACAAATTGATGGGAGCCTGCAGAGTTTGCAGGGAGGGTAAGAAAGAGGTAAAGACCTTGGTGAGACCATTTAAAGTAGAGCAAAAAGAGTAGAAAGAGTAGAAAAGGTCTAGAAGAGAGGAGAACAACTCCTAACAGTGGTACACATAGACTGGAAAAATTGATTCATTATATCACATTGTAAATTTAAGCCTGCAAGCAATACCTGCAGGTTTTCTGTTAGCTACAGATAATGAAAACTATTTAATTTAAACTGGTATTTAGGTGATAATGACTCAACAGTGTAAAAGTAGTTCCATGAGACTTTGGTCCCTGACAGATCTGAGAGATTTTACCTCTTAGAGGGCTAATACATTATTCTCTGGTAAATTCAATGATACAATATAAAGAGATACAATTTTTTTATATTTTTATATTAAAAATAACAATTCAGAGACAATTGTTTGAAGAAGTGACTTGCCAAATATAGAGAAGGCTCATATACAAATTCATCTTTATCATATCTTTTGCACTGTACCTTGTATTTTTTTGTCCTTGTGTTTATTTGGTTGTCTGGGGGAAGGGGTTTGTGTTGAAACGTGTATTACAGTGATATTATTTCCCTTGAGAAATGTTAGTCTTAAAAAAAACCCTAAAAATTACTGTCTTACAAAAAGGACAATATGTACGTGTTCTTTTACAATTGGAGATAAAAATTTTCCAGACTATAGTGAGATAATTAAGCATATCATATTCTTTCAGAATACTCGTAAGGTAATGTTTTGTAATGAGGAAGTAATTATTATCTACAACTGCAAGATACATTTCACTGATGGTGCCGAGTAACACAAACTCACTTTCCTGGTTTGTTTGATCAAAGGTTTGTCTGACATTAATCCACTCTGTAGAAAACTTTTGTACCTGGACAGGTCCTTGTCATGCACATTTGCAGCAGCAAGGAATAGGAACCCCTAAGCAGGCTCTGGCCTGGTCAGGCTTCCCTGGGAAAAAGTACAAGGAAGTACATGCTTGCCTGTACATGGAAAGGTACAAGGAACACAGTTATGAAAACAAACAACTAAACTGTTTGTTGCTTTTTTTTTTCCTAGTGAAGAAACCCACAAAGGAGTTGGTTGTAGCACACCTTGTCAGAGGAATCCTTTTACTAAAAACTTACAGTTCATTTAAGTATCGTAGACATGGGATGAGACAGAGAAACAGTGAGATGCAGTAATGGTTTTCTAACTGAATCTGCAACATGATGTTCCATAACATAGATGTCATGCTCAGTATACA
>VZRU01019382.1:21487-39273 GCA_013398155.1 Pedionomus torquatus | reverse complement strand
CATCCCCTTTTCCTTTCTCTTTCCAACATTTCTGAAATTTCCAGAAAACAGAAGGGAAGGCAGAGTGAGACAGAAGGCCTTCCTACAAGACTTTTCCCCCAATTGTCTTGGGCAGGAAGGAATTTGAATTAAAAAATATACAATTCTTCATTTTAAAATCATAGGTTTACCATATATCAGGATCACACTCTCCATCCACTAATTGCAAACCAGCCTTGTAGTCCTGTAACTTTTAATGCCACAGCAGCTCTAGCTTACTCTGTTTCTCACAGTCTGTGACACCAACTTTCCAGCTCTGCAAGCATTAACCATTTTGTGCCAACACCCCATGTAATCGCCATTAAACCACTGCTGAGGGCTAGAATTGCAGTAGACTGAAGCAGCATGTGGCCTGCTGCTGTAATACTGACAGAAAGATTTACTATCAGGGCTCTCCAGTGTGATCATAGTTATTTCAATTTTATTATAAAATCTTTCTGTTTTCTATTCTTCCAGTTACAGGCATCATGTGCTCATATTTTGAAGCCAGATTGTTACTGCTTTTTTTCTTCCTCCACTGCATAATGTAGCAGGGTTAATGAAGGAAGAGAAATGGAAAGACAAAATCTCAAATACTGCTCTGTAAAGAGATGTAATTGCACTCAGTAAGATTCAAACACACACTGAATTTTTCAAACACCTTTGGTGTCCTGGAAAAGTATATGGAGGTGTAGGTGGTAGAGGGGGGACAGAAATTATGAACATTGTGAGATATAACCACTTATAATTTTTCACCTTCAGCCCTGCTGTATGAGTGGCTAAATTCCATGAGTGACTTACAAATGTTCACCTTCATCTAAGTTTCTCAGGATTTAGAAAAACACTATAATAAAGTAAATGTCTAGGTATCTGACTGTATGAGGTAGGATTTTTTGTTGAGTTTTTCTTAGTTTTGTTTTTGGTTGGTTTTTTTTAATTGTTTGTTTGTTTGTTTGTTTTATTTTATTTGTTTTTTAAGGAAAGACAAAACCTGATTTTATTTATCTACTAAAAAAATAATGAGATGATTTTGCTGTGTAAATATGAGTTAGAACTGCCTAATTTGTCTCAATAAAGCTTTTTATGACAGTTGCTGATTTTAAAAGTTTAAAATGTCTTCATTTTTCTTTCTTATGTTTTATTTTAAATGAAAAATGTTTTGTTTCACACCATCACTAATTACTGCTGACTACAAAGGGACTGAGAGAAGAACATTGCTGTGCCTATAAAGAAGAGGAAAGGAAAATGATTAATTTCACATGAGTTGCTGTGTTGGTCTTTTAGTTTCAAAGGAGAAGCTATAGGATAAAAAGAGATAAATATTTTTCTAGATATAAATTTGCCTATCTTTAACTGCTATCTTGTTTTGATTTTTAATACTTAAAGCAGAAGGTGAAATAAAATAAAATTCAAAACTACCCCTTAATCTTTTTGAATGCAGCTGTGATTCTTCAAGAAGATAACACTTTTTTTTTTTACAGATTAACCTCACATGCAGCTGTTGTTTCTTAGTGTACTCTATACTGTATTTCTAAACTGGTAATTGAAAATCATAAAAGGAAGCAACAGGAAATGAAGGCCATGAAACTCTTATTTCCAAGTATACAGAGGATATAAAGAATTTATAGTAATATATTTAAATTTATGACTGCTTTAAAAGTTTTAAATATAAATTGAAAATGACAAATATGATTATTATTTTCCAATTTTGCCCCCTCTCCCCCAAATCCAAAAAAAATAATTTTTATTATGGCTGCTTTATAAGTCAATAGCACAACCAAAACTTTAATAATTCTCCTGGTAAGCAATAAAGATGAATTCATGACTCTCTGATGGAAAAATTACACTTGCAATTAGTGTAAGTTGATATTGAAAATACATTCCTACAAAATCTTTAAAATCAACCAACTAATCAGAATACTCTGCATCATCAGCACTATTTATGAATGAAGAATAATCTCCCTCAGCAACTTCACTGTCAGGCTCACAAGTGGTAATTCTGCTCCAAGACTCAGCAGTTCCTCCTTGAATATTCTGCTCTTACATGGTGCTGCTGCCTGCATACACTCTTCCTGCCTGTCATGTGTGTTGTCCCTGTCCCACCTCAACTAATTCTGAGGGGTTTTACAGACAATGTTCAGCAAAGGCTTTCAGTCCACACAGTGGGGTAGCTTTCCAGTAGTTTTAGGTACTGCTTTCTTGTTGGGTGTTGACCCGTGCTAAGGCTCATCGCTCTCTGCTTCCATTTGCATTATCTTGAGCACTGTAGCTCCCTATATTCAGTCTCTGTCTACATTATACTCATCTCTCAGCCAAGGTAAGGCTTTGATAATCCTACATCACAAGACAAAATATGAAACAATATACCCTACTTCCCTTCAATGCTGTGGAAAATTTAGATTATGTTCTTAATTTGAGATTAGCAGAAAACATTTCTTTTGTCCTGAGTAGCGCTGGAACATTTTCAACTTTTATCATTCAACTTTGCACATTTGAAGAATTTTAAAAATACTGATGGACATATTTGAGTGGAAGATTTCAGAAGTAAAAAAGACTAAATTCAAAGCACATGCATATCCCTTTGTCCTTCATTTGAGTTCCTAGTCCTTGGCTATTTAACCATACACAGTTTTTGGAGGTGTAGCACTTCATGGAAATAATTGATTAACTAATCAATTGGGAAGATTAATTGTATGTCGCCTTCCTGTGTTTACAAATCTGGAAGAGAATGGAAGAACAAGGTCTTGTCTCAGAGACACTGTTTAACCATCAAGTACTTGAAGTTATTGACCTGAGGCACACTTCCTTCTCTGCCTTGTTGTACTGACAAAAGCATCTGAGTTTAAAGAGAGATGAGTCTATGGGCCACCTGTCAATAAAAGGTTTATTTAACAGAACTTGACTTTGATCTGTAAAACTAATATTGTAAGTACCAAAAGTCTTCCCTATTGATCAATGCCTCTTTGAGTAAAGTGGTCTTTCTGCACTTGGATTATTTGGCTTTTAGAAGTTTCTTCTCACACAGGCTCTTGTTGCAGTTGAAAACAATCAAGAGACTGTAACTTTCGATTCTTTATTTATTACCACTATTGCTTAACTTGTTTTGCCCTCTAATTGATGATGCTGTTTACTGATTCTGCCTAATATGTGATGAAGCATAAGCTGTTCCAAGGTCACCACTAGGCTCAAACAAGGCAAAAAGAAGATATCTAAATATCTGTGTCTTATGGTAGTAGGAATTTGCATACTTCCCCATTTTACACACATGTGTATTTTCTTGAAGCTTTTAAATGTTAGACTTTCAGCTCCTGAGCTACAAACAATCATACCAGAGTAGCAAGTGTTTGGTCTGCAGGACAGTTGCTTGACAATTGATACTTCTTTCCCAGTGTTGGAGTGGTGAAAAATTCTAATTTCTTGCAAAAGCTTTTGGTTTCAATTAATCAGCCTTTTCTGGCAGAAAGCTGTTTAATTGGAAAATGCAAAGCAGATCTAATTATTTTTTAATAATTAATAGCCAAAGAGAAATCAGATAATAGATGGATTTAGAATTATGATAATGATGATTAGCATGTTCTGCACATTAAGATGCTCTACCTGTCAATACAAGTATTTCAATATCTCTAAATAAGTTTTTAAACAATATCTGATGTAATAATCTATAGGTTCCGGATTTCTAGTAGGCTTAGCTTGGCAGGGAATTGTTTCTTGCAATGAACTGTGGGGAAAGAGACAAGCCTTAGAGTTTTTTAAAAATGACATCTCACAAAGTTGCTAGAAAAATATGCCATATATATTAAGGTACACTAAAATTAACAAAGTAAGAAAATATTATGGCTTATTTTTCAATGAAGGTTTTACGATGTTACAACACAAAAAAAAAAAAAAAAAAAAACAAACATGCAAGAAGATAAGAACACAAAACAAAGTAAAAGTTACAGAATAGTATAATTGAAAAATGTAAAAGGTAAAACAGTAACCTAAAATTATTCACTAAGAAGAATAAGTTTCATTTTTAATCTTCTTGCTATTTTTCAGTGACTGATCCCAAACTTATGTAGACACATTTATATTATAGAAACATTTTTCCCAGATTCAATTGTTCACAATTCTGTTTTGACAGTATCTTTTTCTTTTTCTTTTTCTTTTTCTTTTTCTTTTTCTTTTTCTTTTTCTTTTTCTTTTTCTTTTTCTTTTCCTTTTCCTTTTCCTTTTCCTTTTCCTTTTCCTTTTCCTTTTCCTTTTCCTTTTCCTTTTCCTTTTCCTTTTCCTTTTCCTTTTTCTTTTTCTTTTTCTTTTTCTTTTTCTTTTTCTTTTTTTCTTTTTTTTTTTTCCTTGGGTACTTAATCACATCATTTAAGTGTTATTGTTGGTGCTTCTTTATGTAGAGAGAGTAGTGCAGTAAACATGCATAAGCTTAGATTTCAGATGAGTTAAAGTCAAAATATTTTCAGATGGTAGTGCTGATTTAGTGCTATAGTACTTTATTAAGGATATGCATAATCTCTGCTGTGTCTCATTATACAGTTTTGACAATAATTGTGTTTAAATTTGTTAAAGTTGCCCAATACTGCTGGTTATTTTATAAACTAGAACATTTAAAATTGTCATACAATTCTCTGTAAAAGATTAACAGTATTTAATATAATTTTAACAGTGTTATGAACCTCTTAGAAGTAAAAGGATTAAACTTCCAGCAAAATGTTGTGACAATTTTTTTTAGTATAAACTTGATTTCACTTCTTAAAAATACTTCTTAGGAGTATTTCTTCTTCTATCATTTAAATTGTGTATTTATACATTAATACTGAAAAAGAAGTCATAAAAATGGCTATAGGTGCCATAGGTACTATTGTAGTTGTAATCTAAATCAATTGTAAGATATCATAGAATTATTTTTCCTGAAGAATCACTGTCAAAGCTAATATCAGTAAACTGTCAAATTGTGAAACCTCAGTTCCTAGCATCTATATATAGCTATACTATATAGCATCATTTTATATTAAAAGAATGAAATACTTATAAGGGTCTATTCCTAGTTCTGCTAGTAAAGCAGAGATGACAAAACAACTACACTTTTTACATTTTATACTGCCACTTATCAGGTATTTAATGAGCAAAAGGTATGTAGATACCAGTTCTTGGGTTCATTACAAATCTCCATCTCTAGCACTTATGTTTATTATTGTCTTTAACCTGTTCCTTAGAGCTATCTAAACAATTTTTAAGTCCTGTGTCCTGGAACAATTTTTCTTATATATGAAGTTTAAACCACACAATAATTTTCTGTAGTATTTTCAAATAATTTTTGGAACATAAGAATCTTTCACAGAAATAAAAACATGCTTGCTTTGTCACATGTCATTCTTACAATTCATTACAAAACCATACAAGTGTGGATTTGAACATGTTTCAAGATGCAGAAGCAATAGCTGCTTCCTTGCTTTTGGGGCTGTCAAGCTGTGGGTTGCTTGTGTGAGATGGCACTGCAAAACAGAAAGAACAGGTGGTTCTGTGGAGAGGTGAGGATGAATATTGCATTAGCATGGAAGAGCAGGGCTTGGTCACAGTCTTTATAGATTCTTTGGGGATGATATACTGGAAAAGTCATAAACTGCATATTTCCCATATGCTTTTTTAACTTCAATGTACACTTCTGTAAAATATTTTGGTTCACATTAACGAATTTAAATTCCAAAAAGAATTAGTAGGGAAAAGTATGAAATACTAAATTGTATTAACTGAAGCTGATAATTAAATTTAGTGGGGAAAACTAAGTTAGTAGCCAAATTCCTCCAAAATGGAAGAAAAACAAGGCTGTGTAGTTTTCATGTTTTATATTGTTCCATTGCAATAGTTTATATTGTTAAGTACAGTAGTGTTTAAAACGTTCACAAACTCCCACCTTTACGTACTACATATTCAATTGATCTATTTTCAATTACAAATTTAGGCATACAAGAAAAAATTATGTGGGATTAGAGATTAGGATATTAATACCCGATTCAAAGTAAATGGTTTGGATAGTTTGCTCTGGGATTTCTACAGTAGAACCCTGAATTTACTGAAGTTGCTTTTTGTAAAGTATCAATGGAGAAAAGGCATCAAACAAATCATTCTTCAGGATGATGATTTTGACTCTTTAAGAATTAACAGAAAAAAATATCTAAATATCTCTGCTGAGGTATCATTAGGTATTGTGTTGGACTTTTTGTCTCAATGGATGATAGTAATAAATTTCTTTATAATGTGTAACGAAACTTACTTAAAAAGATTTTTACTCCTCAGCTGTACACATGGTGCAGATATTTTGTATTAGTGCATAGCAGTGATGAACCATTTAGCAAAATCAGAGCTTGTATTATTGCTTTTTACGCCTTTGACTAACATTTTACCCTGTACTGAAGATAGGCAGTGCTCAAAGCAATTATCTTTGTTTAACTCTTTTCTGCAAATAAAATGTCCCAGGCAAAGCTCAAACAATAGCTGCAAACAATAGTTGCAGCAGAACACAACACCTAACTGCCCTGAGGATTTCCTATCCCTGTAGATAATTCAGGGTAGAATATGTCCTGATTAATTTAACTTAATTCAAGTATAGCCAAGCACTTGGAATCATATGTCTGTCTTGCTATTTTCCTCTTCATAAACAATTAAAAATCCATGATTTATCCATTCCATTATTTTCCTGATAATGTAATATGTTCCTTACTTTTTATAATTACTTCATTGATATATGTCTCTGAACAAAAATGTTCAAGATAAATAAAATGTTTGGCGTGTAATAAATAATATATACTGTTGTAATACTTTCTTCTTGCCCTTTTTTTTTTTTTTTTACTTTAATGTTAATCTCTCTTGATTTCTCCCACTGCTCTTGTCTTATTTCAGACAGAGAGGAATCGTATGCTGGAATAATTGCACTCTACCGTGGGACTACGGTAAAAAAAATAAAAATCATAATTTCAAAATGAAATATTTAAAGGATAATCAACATAAATAAAAGAAAACTAGTGGAATTCAGCATGAAATAGAATTCTGCAGAACTAATTGTACTGTCTTTTCTTTAAAATACTTCAGCAAGTTTGTAAGGAGAACAGTGGTGGAATTCATTCAAGTAATTCCCATATAGGTTTCAGTGAAATCCTCTGTGGCCTATTTTAAGGTCACACAGTATGATGTAAATATTCCAGTACTTTACATTATCAAAAGTGCTACTGTTTAATGAAGCTTCAGTGTGAAAAGTAGGATTTTAAAATCACAGTTTGTCTCTGAAAATTACAGCCAATAATAAGTACCATATAATAACCAAAACTGAAATAGTATCCAAGGAGTCGGTACCTCCATCTACCATATAACTGCAATTATGCAAGTTACCTGCGTAACAGAGAACAGACTGAGCATTCACTAATATTTTCATTTCCGTGTTGGGTTTTTTTTACCCACCCTCCTCCCCCAGCTTTATTTGTTCTACATTTTTGACCCATCAGGGAGAGAGGCACTTTTCTGAATTGTATAGTTAACAAGTCTACAAAACCTATTGTGTTTTGCAACAGATGGTAAATATGAACACACCAAGTGACCTATTATGGGAAAACTTGATTAGACGCACCAGCAGTTGTTGAAATGAGATACATGAAAACTGACAGTAACCAGATACACCCTCACAAACCCCAAAATTAAGCAATACTGTCGTAAGTGTGATATGAGTGTGGCATGTTCTCTCTGAAGCATCAAAAAAATGCCTATCTGTTCAAGAAGGTATTGCAGTTTAGTGGTGACAGCAACAGAAGTTTTACCTAAAGTGCTAGATAAACTGTTAACAATTGGTGAAGAGCACGTAGTATCATGGTATTCAATCTGTCCAAAAGATTAGTCTCTAATAGTGAAATTATTTTTTAAAGAAATGGTATATAGAGCTTGTTGCACCAGCCTTTCATTTCTGGAGACCTGGAAAGACAGAGTTTCAATGTGTGAGAAGTTCAGGGATACCTTTGTAAAATTCATGAAAGCAAGATTAAACTCTACATTAGGAAATTCCTAACCATTTCAAAATCTCTAGAATTTGTTCTTCCACATTAGAATTTGGGTCTCTCCAGAGAAGACAGAGCATTCATTTCTTTCATGGTATTATTTCATACTTTCCCATGCAGATTTTAAGAAATGTGTGATTGATTCTTGAAGACACCTCCTCGGTTCTCTGAGTATACTCTGGCAACATGCATAATGACTTTGGTTGATAGAGTGCCAAATCATGTATTTTATATCATGTATTTTTCTGGGTTGCTGTATGTATTTTTCTATGTAGTTGTAAATTCCTCTTCTTGCTCTTGTATTTCCTCTATATGTATACTTTCCCAATTTTTCTCAATTATCTGTATATTCTTTTTTCTTAGACTTTGCTTCCCAATTTAATAATTTCCTCTGTCATTTCAGAACCAGCTGCTGTTTTGTTCCTGCCTCCCAATTTCTTTGTTTTTTGCAGTGCAACAAATTTGGACCTCCCTTCATTTAATTGTATCTAAGTTTTTTTGTGACTTTAAATGGTTAACTTTCTTCCTAAAAAAAAGTGCTTTGACTTTGCAGATGCTAATTGCTAGGTTGGGGTCCTCCAGGGTTTGTTGGTCTCAGAATCTTTAAGTTTCAGTCCATTTATTGATCTGTATTTCGTCTGTCTAAAGATCTCTTTTTCATTCAAAGCAGCAATGCCTTTAACTTACAAGACAAATAATGCCAAAGGATTGTATTGTCTGATTAGAAATCTGAAGCGAATTCTGATAGAGGCAACCTACATTTTCTAAACATTTTTGTTATGATTAATACAAACAGATTGACTCTTTCCCTACAACATAATACACAGTAAACTTATTATTTTTGAGGAAAACACTTGCGGAAAGCAGAGTTTGAAAGCATTTTGAACATTTGAAGAAAAAATACTGGCCTATAGTGTTCAAGATTTGAATAGGCAGAACTGATGGGTAATGTCAAGTAAATTTAGATACAGACATCATCAGCATTTGCATTTACCTGTGAAGGACTAATCTATTGCCCAGTAACCCCCTCTCCCCCAATAATGAATTAAGTCATTCCATGAACATATAAGAAGAAAGGTGCTTTTCAAGAATAAGAATACCTCCATAGATGTCCATGAATGGGTCTTCTCAGTGAGACACATATGTAAGAAAGAAAAAAATCATAATTTCAAAATGAAATATTTAAAGGATAATCAACATAAATAAAACTAGTGGAATTCAGCACGAAATAGTGATTCTAAGACTGAGAAAAAGTATAGAGCTGGATATTACATTAAAATGATGAAGTAGATGTGGCACTCATTTCCAGAAATTGTCCTGACTGTATCAATTCTCCCTGATTGCCCTGGCTTCTGGGAGGGACAGGGTTAATTCTCCCATGTGTCAAGCAGGGGCACAGGTGTTCCACACCATGTGAGCCATGCTCAGGGGATAGCAGGGAGCTGGCTGGGAAGGGGAGGGGGGACCAGAAGGGGGCAGCTGTGTAGGGTCGGGAGGGTCTGGATTGTAATCTGTGAGCGATCCGTATTGTAATTGTGTTTGTATCCTTCTCCATTCATGTTACTGTTACATGTTTTCCTTGTTCTACTTGCTGTTTTGCTAAACCGTTTTTGTCCCACCCCATGAGTGTCGCCTTTTTCTTCCAATCCTCTCCCCACCATTGTGAGCTGTTAGAGCGACAATGCTGCCACCTGCTTCTTTGTTGCTGTCTGAGGCTAAACCATGACACCGATGTATTTTAAAGCCTATGCAATTACTATTAATCACTTCTTAAAAGGTTATGTCTTATCTAAAAGTATTTTTTTTTGTGTTCTTATTGGCCATAGAAAAATGATAAAACAAGTAACTCTTAGTGAAATCAATAATAAGTAATTTTTAAAACTAAGCTTTTCATACATTTTTATGCTATGTTTTAACTGAAGGATTCACAAGAAATTATGTATATATTGACAAAGAAGTGCATATTCAACAAAATATTCATCAGTAAGGCAGGTAATTTATTTGCAAGTAGTTGTAGGCTCATCAGTATGCAGTAAAGTGGGTTTGGACAGGAAGTTTTCTTCATGGATATTGTGAGAAATGACTCAGGGTCTTTACTTCAGCCATGTTGTAGGTTTCAACCTACATGTCACAACTTAATGTCACAAATTTCAGCTTCTTTTGTGTGAAAGCGTGGGGGTATTATATATGTTGAGGAATTGTGTGTGCTGTGATGGGCAAAGAGTGTGCGCCCTGAAGTACTAGACCAATGAGAAAAGGGGACAGGGAACCAGGCTCCTGAGGAGAAAGCTTAAAAGTCCTGAATGCTTTGTAACATATGCTTCTTCTTGAGAGTCACCCAACTTAGCCAACTCTATAATTTTAATATAGTTATTAATATTTTAATAAATGTATCTTTGCTTCAAAGACTTTGTCCTCTTCACATGCTATTTGAGAGAGCATTCTTCACAATATGGAATTGTATACTTCAGGAAGACTTCTGTAAATAAGCAGAATGCCAGTGCCCATTGAAACCAGAAAATAATGAAATATTTTGAAGTATTTCAAGAAAAAAATAAATGTGGGAAATAACAGTGAGTTGTATTACATTTACGTTTATTATTATTGAGATTTGTACATTCATTACCTTCTACTTTGAATCATATACATCTAATGTCTTTTCTAGTTCATAAAACTCGTAACATCTCTTGAAAATCAAAACTACAGTTGATGTAGAACTAATATTTTTAATTGTGTCCACTGAAACACCAGGATACAGAAATTACAGAAATTTACAGTGATTACAGTTTGTGTTACAGAGAAAATAACTTACCGAATCCAGGCTAGCGTCTGTAGGTTTTTACTTTCAAATACATAAGCTTACTTAAAGATTGTGAAGATAACATTCTAAACTAAAAGTGAATGTGAAATCCACAAGCTTACTGAAGACATACTAGTTATATCTCAAGTTACTAACTATCATTTTGGCCTTGTGATTTCAGTTTTATTTCCTCATAGCTGTTGGAGTATTTATTAAACTAGTAATAACTGCAAAACTAATTTGGTATTTCAATCAGAATTTCTCTAATCAGTTGAAGCATTAATCTGAGTGTTTAAAAATTTGAGGATCAATTTTGGGCTGAAATAAGTCTACTGATTTTAATCATATCAGCTTTCCAATACCTTCTTTTAGGAATCTCATGCAATAAAGAAAATTTGAACCGTAACCAGTTATTCTCTGCTCTGCTAAGTATGGTGAGCTTTCCTGCTTTCCTTCATTGTACTGATTCTGGCAGGGATAGGGTTAATTTTCCCCAGGTTCTGGCAGTGACACGGATTTTCTATATCATGTGGCACCATGCCCAGTCTGTAGCTGGGAGACAGTCTATAGCCTCGAAGTCGCCTCTTGGGAGCAGGCTAGGACATCACGGTCCGGTTGGTGAGCCATGCTGGAGACTTCAGTTATACATTCTTCTATCAGGTGTTATCGTATCCCATTTCCTTTGCTGTTCTGCTAAACTGCCTTTGTCTCAACCCATGAGTTTTGCCTTTTTCTTCCAATTTTCCCCCACGGCTTGGGGCGGGGGCGGGGCGAAATTAGAGAGCAGCTTCATGGTTCTTTGTTGCTGCCTGAGGCTAAACCACGATTTACATAAAATAAGTAGTTTTTTCAGATTCATAAATTCATACTATCATTTCACTAGTTTTCTTTTTAAATTGTAATCTTTATTTTTTTTCCCTGCCTTTTTATTATGTTTAAAGATTTAGCTGGTGGGTTTGTACTGCCATGTATTCAAAACACAAAAACAAACTAGCAACAAAAGAAAAAAGAAAAAACAGGAAGGAATATTTTGACAGGTTTTGCTGACAGAAAAAGATCTACTAATACTGAATTTCTATACATAAACAGAAGCAAATATAGACTAGTTGAAAATTATTTCCTAAAAATATTATTTAAAGTAAAAAAAAAGCTTTTGGTCATAAGCGCAATAAATGTGTAAATTTGTATATTTAAAGAAATAGGCTTGGAAAAGACACTGAGTTAGAGACAGTTATTTGAAGTGAAAGCAGCTATAGTACCTTCTCTAACAGATTCAAAATCCACCAGCTAGAACACCAGATATGGAAAATCTAGAATAATATGATGGCTGAGGAAACAGACCATGAATCTGTTTTTGGCACTACTTTATTTTTTTTTTTTAGATTTTTTTTTTTTTCAGAAATTGTGGCAATCTGGTGAAGTTCGTGCAGACTGGAAAAAGGGGAACAAAATCCTGACATTCAAAAAAGGGAAAAAAGAAGACCCAGGAAACAATAGGCCAATCAGTCTCATCTCTGTGCCTGGCAAGATCATGGAGCAAATCTTCCTGGAATCTCTGCTAAGACACATGGAAAATAAGGAGGTGATTGGAGACAGCCAACATGGCTTCACCAAGGGCAAATCCTGCCTGACAAATCTGATGGCCTTCTATGATACTGCAATAAACATGGTGGATAAAGGCAGAGTAACAGACATTTGACACTGTCCATCATGACATGCTAGTCTCCAAATTGGAAAGTCATGGGTTTGATGGATGGACCACTCAATGGATAAGGAAATGGCTTGATGGCCACACTTAGAGGGTTATGGTCCACAGCTTTGAGCATAACAGAGAAGTTGTATAAACCCTTCTACTCACAGGCAACTCACACCAAGCAAAAATTCTCAAGCACATGGTCTTCGTTTGCATTTCTGCAAAGTTAAAATCTTCTGAAGGGCCCCCACACCCCAGTCCACATGAAAACCAGTATCTCTCATAAACAGAGAAGGCTGACCAACATGACCATAGGAAAAGAGAATCATAGAATGGTTAGAGTTGGAAGGGACCTTAAATACCATCCAGTTCCAACCTCCTTGCCATGGGCAGGGACACCTCCCACAAGACCACGTTGCTCAAAGCCCCATCCAGCCTGGCCTTGAACCCCTCCAGGGATGGGGCAGCCACAACTATAGAGTCCAAGTGCTGGCCAGTGATGAGTGGTGCTTCTCAGGGGTTGGTACTGGGACCAGTGTTATTTAATATCTTTGTTGGAGACTTGGACAGTGGTACAGAATGAACCCGCAGTAAGTTTGTTGATGGCACCAAGCTCAGTGGCATGCACTGGAGGGAAGGGATGCCATCCAGAGGGACTTGGACAGGCTTGAGAAATGGGCTAATACAAATCGCATGATGTTCAACCAAACCAAGGGCAGGGTCCTGCACCTGGGACATGGCAATCCCAGGCACAAATACAGGTTGGGCAGAGAATGACTGGAGAGCAGCCCTGAGGAGAAGGACTTGGGAGTGTTTGTGGATGAGAAGCTTAACATGAGCTGGCAGTGCACACTGGCAGGCCAGAAAGCCAACTAGAGGTATAAGCAATATAATTCAGTCCACAAGAAGCTTGTACTGGAAGAACTGAATGAAAAACAGGCAATTCATGAACAAGCTGCCAAATAAATGATCCTCTTTCATATTTAATGTGTCATACTCTCATCATATTCCTTCCTGGCACTAGGAGTTGTCTGTTAATCTTTGCCACTTAATTTTTTACCTTTTTTTTTTTTCCTTTTCTGCCCCTCCTTTTCTTTGTCCGTTTCCCTTACTTGTGTTTCCTGTATATTGGCCCTTTTATGTGTCTTCTCTCACTTATCAGTTCTCTGCAATTTTTATTGGTATTCTTCATAATTTATTTCTTTTCACATTTTTCTTGTTCAGAAAATATTTTTTATTGCTTAAAATACCCACAAACAAATCAACAAGAAATCCAAAACAAGGGAAAACATCACCCCTGAGATACATTAAACACTATCATATAGAAGAATAGAATAATATGCCTTCAAAGAGATAACAATCTTATTCAATAACCTGTACCATATCTTATGTAGATGTGTTTATAGGTTATAATGGAATTCTTTGTTTACAATTTCTGATTACAATTCCCTTCTTTTAATTCAAGTCTCTGTTGGTCAGATTGGATTCAAGACCAACTTATTAGATGTTAATTGAGTAAGGATAAGTTCTGCTGTTAAGCTGTATGCTCTATTCAGAAGAGTTTTTAAAGATGCTATATTTTGTGTCAGTCTTAATTCATTCAGCATTTTAGAATCAAACTTCTAGGGTTTAATATTTTTTTTCCCTAAACTATTTCATTTTTATTTAAAGCTAGCAAGCATATTGCATGTTATTTGTGTTTTATAAGTGAAAAGAAATGCCTATGCAAAGGAAAAGATTAAATTGACCTAAATGGTATAGTTTAGGGTATGAAATAAACTAATTTATCATTGGAAAAGACCTGTTTCTCACTACAAAGTCTAAATACTTTTGTTTAAACACATAGCTTTACATAATGTCACAGTCATATAGAAGCAACTGTTGCACTTAAGCTGGTTTAGAGACTACTTGTCCCCAGAATTTTATTGTACTGTCAGAACTATTTAGTGATTTGCACAGTGAACAGGATTAGGGTAAGGTCCAACTCAGAAACTGTATAGCACAAAATTTACTGTTTGCCTGGATTTTTTTTGCTTGTTTGTTTGGTTGGGTTTTTTTTGTTACTGCAGAGCAACGTGCATAATTGTATATCCACTATGCAGGGAGCAATAGAGAGGCAGAAATGAAACCTGGAGATTGGAGAAAATGTTTGTAAATACTTACACCAGTATATTCTTATCCTGTATTTAATGTTGCTCTGGTTATGTGATGTGCAGTGAAGTTGCTTCATTGTGAAGCATGACAGCATGGACTGATTTAGTGTTCCTAAAAGCAACTAATGATTTTTAAAGAGGTCTACTGATTTTCTAATATAATTCGTACCTGTATCAGCTAGCTCTGAGTGAAGTGGCTAGTGGAGCATCACAATACCCACAGCTCAACCTTGTATAATTAGAAATCACTGCAGCTTAGTTAAAGCTTTGCACAAAGATTGCTTTAAAATGAGAATTTAGAGAACCATGTATATGCAATTCAAACCTTGCTTCATTCATAGGCCTAGGCATCATATTGGTGAAATTGCTGAAATAGTAATAAAATATTTGTAGTGACCACATCTAATGATTGTATGCACTATTTAAAGCTTAGAGATGGACCTCTGGGGATCTGTGGTGTAATTTAAATAATTGTGAGTGGTAAGGTCTCATTTTACGTATCACCATTATTGAATGGGCTAAGAAATCCATTCCTGATCCCATCTAATGCACAGCATAATTACCCTGATAATAGATGTTTACTCTGTGAAAATGCCAGAAACTGAGATTTCTCCTTGTTTTTCTTGGGAAATCATTGTATAATGGAAAAAGAAGCAAGGAGCCATATGGTGGTCTAGGCACCTTTGATGCTAAATGGCATTAAAGCAGAGAAAAAAAATTGGATTATCAAAAGTGAAAATGAAGAGAGAGATTTTATTTGCATTCTGTGTTTTCTCCGTATTTCAGTGATTGGATAAACAAATAGAATTAAATGAACACATGTTCAGATGTCTTTAATTGGCTGCTGAAATTATGAGTTTCTGAGAAAGGTTATTGCATTCTAGGTATTAGGATGAAATCTACAAAAGAGTTGATTACAAACAGGAAAGAATTTCTTCCTAATATCCAATCTAAATCTCCCCTTTTCCAGTTTAAAACCATTACCCCTTGTCCTATCACTACTCTTCCTGACAAAGAGTCCTCTCCTTCTCCCCTGTAGGCTCCCTTAAGATACTGGAAGGCTGCTAGAAGGTCTCCTCGGAGCCTTATCGTCTCCAGGCTGAACAGTCCCAGCTTTCTCAACCATCTTCATAGGAGAGGTGCTCCATCCCTCTCATCATCGTTGTGGCCCTCTGCTGGACCCATTCCACCAGTTCCAAGTCCTTTCTCTGTTGAGGACTCCAGAGCTGGATGCAGTACTCTAGGTAGGGTCTCACGAGCGCAGAGTAGAGGGGCAGAATCACTTCCCGTGATCTGCTGGTCACACTTCTTTTGATACAGCCCAGGATACGGTTGGCTTTCTGGGCTGCAAGTNGCCTGTCCAGGTCCCTGCAGATGGCATCCCTTCCCTCCAGCGTGTCGACTGTGCCACCAAGCTTGGTGTCGTCAGCAAACTTGCTGAGAGTGCATTCTATCCCACTGTCCAAGTCTCCAACAAAAATCTTAAATGGTAATAGTCCCAGTACTGGCCATTGTGGGACACCACTCGTCACCAGCCACCAACACGGACATTGACCTGTTGAATCATAACACTTTGAGCGTGGGCATCCAGCCAGTTCCTTATCCACTGAACCCATGACTTTCCAATTTGGAGACTGGGATGTCATGAGGGACAGTGTCAAATGCTTTGCATAAGGTCAGGTAGAAGATGTCCGTTGCCCTGCCTTTGTCCACCATGTTTGTTGCAGTATCACAGAAGGTGATCAAATTTATCAGGCAGGATTTGCCCTTGGTGAAGCCATGTTGGCTGTCTCCAATCATCTCCTTATTTTCCATGTGTCTTAGCAGAGATTCCAGGAAGATTTGCTCCCTGATCTTGCCAGGCACAGAGGTGAGACTGACTGGCCTATAGTTTATTGGGTCTTCTTTTTTCCCTTTTTTGAATATTGGGGTTATGTTCCCTTTTTTTCCAGTCTGCAGGAATTCCTCTAAATCAATTAGCCCTGAATTTCTGGTGAATTACAGTACATAAGCTATCCAGTCATATGTATGGAAGTAGCCTACGTAATTCCTTGTTTTTCTGCATGATTACGAATAAGTTAGTAGAGGAGTCCATTTATTTTAAAAAAGAAACAACATTTCCATGCCCCCCCAAACTGATGGTGTCATTTACAAAAATTCTTCACAGGCTTTTATTGGTTGCAGCTGTGAACCAAAGCACTTGTTACATGTTTTCAATATTATTTCAGCAATTGAGCACTGAAGGAGATCTCTAGCTTCATTATCTCTTTTGTACTCTCCTGTTGTCTCATCTGACATTCACTCTGTTCTACACTGTAACAAAAAAACAGAAGACAATGTTTTACTTAAATAAATTGAATATTTCAGTGGGACCAAAACTGCAAAATGATAAGTTTGCTGATCCTTAGAATCATAGAACCAGAGAATCATAGAATGGTTAGAGTTGGAAGGGACCTCAAAGATCATAGAGTTCCAACCCCCCTGCCATGGGCAGGGACATCTCTCACTACATCAGGTTCCTCAAAGCCCCATCCAGCCTGGCCTTAAACACTTCCTTAATGTATCTATGTCAGCCAAAGGCTACTACAATGCAATACTGCCTACGTGAAATGGGATCATGCAGTATCTGTTAGCATAGCTATAACTCCAGACTGAAATCTTGGAGAAGCTAGAACCTTTCTCCATAAACACTTCTACTTGTGATTGGCAGTGTATAAGTCACTAAAATTCTTTCACCACTCTGTTCCTTTGTCAATGTATAAATAATAAATATATAAATATTCTTGCAGATATCATAGAATCATTTGGGTTGGAAGGGACCTTAAAAATCATGAAGTTCCAAGCCCCCTGCCATGGGCAGGGACACTTCCCAAAAGAACAGGTTGCTCAAACACCAATCCAACCTGGCCTGGAAGATCTTAAGGGATAGGGTATCCACAGCTTCTCTGTGCAACCAGTTCCAGGAGCTTACCACCCTCACAGTAAAGAATTTCTTCCTAGTATCTAAATTAACTCTCCCCTCTTTCAGTTCAATACCATCACCTCTCATCCTATTGCTACACTCCCTGATAAAGAGTCCCTCTGCAGCT